>CAJVRM010000370.1:0-49889 GCA_911693285.1 Hymenoscyphus albidus | reverse complement strand
CCCCCCCAATCCAAAATCACCTCCAGAACCCCAAATACAAGGAAAAACAAAATGAAAGGGGATCCGATGCCCTACAGTATTCTGTGGGAGTACTCGAGTATGGTATTTGGTAAGTGGAAGTGTAATATAAAGAACGTCTCGAATCTATCCATCCCAACCTCCCAACTTCCTAAACCTCAACCGAAAGAACCCCATGCTCCTAGGTATCCCCGTACTCGCTCCATGAAGGAGAAAACAAAAAGGCCCAGCCGTGAGGCGATTCCCATTCCACCAAATCGCCCGACACCAGAATCAGTAAACACCAGAAAACGCAAGCATAACGCCCGTAAATTAGAAGATAAAAATCAATAGTCAAGACCAGAACTCTTGCCTTGGTCTTCACCCTGAGGCGCGTCACTCATGGGTGTATCTACGGACGCTGTGGGATGTGCTCCCCAACTCCATGGCAACCAACTATCACTGCTTACATTTCTCTTCTTCTGAGGATCAGACCCCTCGGTACCGCTCTCCGCATCAATCTTTTCAAAATCAGCCTCGCTCTTACGGCTACTCAGACCACTTGCAGAACTCTTGGGGCGCTCAATGGGTTCTTCTTCACTGCCGCCGTCCAAATGAATGCTCCCTACACGCTTGGCCCGAACGGGATGATTCTGAAGCGTATTGGCTTCCTTGTCAAGAGCGGAGAGAAGAATGGAAAGCCGTTCACGTTGCGCCGCAATGAAAGAGAGTCGCTCTTCGCCCTGCACACTCGGTGGAATCAGGGTCCCGGAGTTTGACAGGTCGCGGGTGGAACTAGTGATTCCACCTTCGCGGGACGTGGCGGCGCTGACAGCGGACGCTAGGAGAGAATAGAAATCGGTTGCGGCACCACCACTTCCTGTGTAGGTAGGTTGTGTGGGTTTGGCGGTTGGAAGATTGAATCGAGCCATGAGAGTTTGTGTGTAGGAATATGGAGTTGGGGTCGCGGGTGGTGTAGGCTCCCTTGGAGGGAAGCCGAGAACATTCTGCTTCACGAATTCGATAGCTCGTTTGAGATAGTTGAGGCCTGCTGCCTTTGCGCGCTCGTGTGCGGAAGAGATGAATTCATCGATCGCAAGTTCGTTCTCATAAAGGAAAGGGCCAACATGAGATTGGTATAGAACTCGGGCGCCTTGCGTTTGGGGGAGGATGAGGTAGAGGAGGAAGCCCAAACGGAACCAGGAATAGAAGGGAATCCTGAGCAGAAGTACGTGTTAGATATATTCTTCTCGCTGAGACACCGAAGCTTTGCATACCAGAAGAGGATAAAGCCGACCCATGACTCAAACAGAAGGGCGCACGCCAACACGACCCAGTACATCAGCCATGGTTTGAGGAGGGCTGGATCCGCGGTTTTGAGAGCTTTGTAGGAAGCGAAGACGGGGAAGAGAAAGGTCGGAATCGAGCTAGACGGTTGTTAGCATCTGCAAGGCACCAGCAGCGTTTTTGCAGTGTTCCGAGCATAGCATCGCATCGCATCGCACGGCATGGCATCGCTGTGGCGCTTGGTGGGTCGAGTTGACAGCTCGTTGGTGTAGGGCGGTGATGACAGCCGATGATGCTGATGATGCTCCATGTTTGGCGGGGTAGTTTGGGGTCACCTACGATAAGAGCCTGGCAAAGGTATCGAACATGGTCAAGTGTCGACGTCCAACGCGGAGTAGGTGGATGGTGGATGGTGGATGGTGGATGGTGGATGGTGGATGGTGGAAGGATCTGCAGATAGGGAGTGAGAGAGTAGGTGAGAGCTCAGTAGGATGGACGGCGCACTCGTCTTCGCTGTGTGTTCTGTTTCGTACGGATGGCGTTGGTGGTGGGAGAGCGGACAAAGAGGGTCACCTGCGAGTTAGCGAGTCTTAGGGTACCCTAAGCTACTGGTAGGGTACAGTGGTAGGGTACAGTGGTAGGGTACAGTACGAGTACTGGTCCAGGAATGAGGGGAGGGGAAGAGAGGGGAAGGGGCAACTCAGGGTTGAGCCGCTTATCAAGTGCCCGAATTCCGGGGTCGACAGGGGGTGACAGCGCCAATGATTTGATGACGATGCCTGACCATTGGCGATGTCCGGGGATAGCTACTACTGAGCGAACCATATACGTCACAAGACCAAACATCATTTATTCACATTCATGCCATGACAAGATACCGATTCATACTGTAGGTCCAGTATCCATCGGTACTCGATTTATAAGACGAACCATTTTATTTGTAGGTTGCACCTTGAAAAGGAGGCGACTGAAGCCGGTGGTGCCCATTCCAGCCTTACCTGGGTAATGTTAGCGGAGCATGGCCGTGGCTGATCTGCAGCCTGCATCGCGGGAACATCACCTGCATGGAACAGCTCACTCGATGAGAAGAGGTCACCGACAACGGCCTCTACCCCAAGTGATGACACGAATCACGGTTACTGCCACTGTCACTGGATTGGGAAGAACCCATCAACCCATGGAATACAGAGACTGCTGTACTTGTACCTTTCCACGCCATCAGAATTGAATCCAGGCGTTCGGTGGAGGAATCTACGATAACCGTCAGTCCACCTTCACCCTCACCTTCCTCACTCGCCCTTGCCCTTCTGACCTACATACGAACCGAGCTAATATCTTTCCTTGAAACACCGCAGAATACGGAATGTCATTTGTTCAAATTCCATCTTCAACACATCATCGAGAAAAATACACAACTGCTTAGAGTTCGAAGCCGGCAGACAACAAAAGACGTCATCACCATGTGCATCGTCCTCCTCACCACAGCACATCCCGACTACTCCCTCATCATTCTCGACAACCGCGATGAGTTCATTGTCCGTCCAACCAGTCGCCCCCACTGGTGGTCATCGCACAACCAGGAAGTCCTCTCCGCCCGAGATCTCCAGCGAGCCGAGCAGGGAACATGGATGGGAATCACCAAGACCGGCAACTTTGCCGTCTTGACCAATTACCGAGAAACCGATGCGGAACAACCGATACAAGGAGCCAAGAGCAGAGGGGGGATGGTGACGGCCTGGCTGGAAAGTAAGGACAGTGAAAGTACGGAGCATTTTGTTCATCGCACATTGGATGAGGAGGGAGTGGCGGGCATTGGGGGGTTCTCGCTGTTGTTTGGGAAATTGAGGAAAGAGAAGACGGGAGAGAATGTTGAACCACTGGGGATTATCTCGAATCGATGTGATACTTCAAGTGATGTTCCATGGATAGGACAGAAGAGAGGAGAAGTTTACGGACTGAGCAATACTTTATACGACGACCCAATTCCCTGGCCGAAAGTTGAAATGGGCAAGGAATTGCTATCACAAGTCGTTGAAAAGGCCGTTTCATCCAACCTGAATGAGAAACAACTAGTGGACCTATTATACCAAACCCTCGACGCCGACACCCTCCCCAAAAATGACGGCCAGGAATTCGAAGAATACATCTACCAACTCCGAAAATCCATCTTCATTCCCGCAATCGGGAGCGCAGCCTCTGAAGCCGTTCCCAAGGCCGACGCAATCGCAAGCGCCAACTCCGAAGTCGCAAGTGAAAGTATCGAGCAGAGCAAAACTACCGAAAAATTGACCGCAGAATTCAGGTCCACAGAAGCACCTACTCCCACTCCCACATCCGCACCAATGACCGGTATCTATGGCACCCAACGACAAACCATCATTCTTGTGGATTGGGAGGGAAATGTGTCGTTTCGGGAGCGTGCTTTATGGGATGAAGAGGGGAATCCTATTGAGCGAGGGAAAGGGGATATGAAATTCGAGTTCACTATTGAGGGGTGGCATGGTAATTGAGGGGAATTGGTCGACTGTATTATGAGGATGATGAAGTGCGTAGATAGATAGATCGGGCCAGGTGGCGTAGAGGTAGGTAGGTAGATTTGAAAAGTTGAATGGAGAGTAACGATTAATTCCCATTGCCACTTTCCTTTCCTTTACTTTTTTTGCAATGTATTCATGAAGATAATCAGATTAATACTTATAGCTGCCTATCCTTGAGCGTGGAAGTAGTGGTGTAAGATTACACATTACCGTATGTGATATCCATGAAATCATAAAGAATCACGAAGATACATAAATCTTTAAGCCCGCTTGTTACAAGAGTTTTTTCTTTTTTTTGTTCATCGTATTATCTATCACTCATGAGAATACATTACCTATCACTTGAAATATTTCTAGCTGTATATTATAGAGTATTATACTTTATAGTCTTCTAACTTTAGCCAAAGGATATTATTCTTACGTACTACAAGCGAGGATTTGATTTGACTTGATTATTATCCTCTAAAAGTATCCAATTTATTAAAATTGATGATTTGTTCTTTTGAGGTATTCTCTTTGGTTTAATAGAGTAAGGGAGTGTAGGGATATTTGAAGTGGAGTTGTGTGATTTGATTGTGTAGATTCAAGGGGGTATTTTTGAGAAGGGGGTTTTGAATAGTTTGGTAACAGTTTATTAAGTCTTTGGTTTTATTTACTGTTGTGTCTATCTACTTTGTATGTGATGTTGATGTCTAGGCTTTGTATTACAAATACTTTTGAGATTGAATGTTTAGTAGTTAGGTTGATTAACTACCTATGTCTATACTTGAAGTTCTACGTACCTAGTACTAATTAACTTATTGCCTTTTTAGAAATATCTATAAAGCTAATTACCTAGGTAGTAGGATTTAGCGGCATTTGTCACTATAGGTAGCTGCAGACAATTGTGGGGCAGGTTCTGGTATACAGTAATCACGTTACTATTGGACGTGTTTGTTTTGTCGCTTCCGCTCTTCCTCTTCCAAGATCGCGACAAACCATTAATCACAACCACAATGTGGAAAAGAAGACGAAGCAAGATCCTTCCTGTGAACGTGGAAGAAGAGGCAGTGTACGAATCAAAAGTAGAGGAAGTTGCTGTCATGGAAGTCTTGGCCCCATGGGAGGAAGGAGAGACTGTGCCCAGAATGGTAATTTAGCCGAACGCATCTAATTCGCGCTTTCCATCTTCCTCCCTCTCAATTCACTTTCATCGCATCGCGATCTGACAACATTCACAGGTCAATATGCCAGTCACTCCAGTCCCATGGGGACGGCGGAGAAGAAGCACGTTGGTGAATTCATTCTCCACAGACCAGCTTAAATCTCCTCCTCTGCTCAGAAACAGCCCTTCCCTCTGCATGGCAATGCCACCACCTCAGACGCGTATCCCAACACCAACTGAGGTGAAGGGCAGAGCTCGCGCTCTACGTTACGTTGCTGTCGCATCTGACAAGAAGGAGGTGAGTACAGAGCTTTCTGGCCTTTGTTGATCTTCTGTTCCTTGGTCAATGAGCTGACAGTTACCTAGAACGCTCCGCAAAAGCCCACGCGGTTGATGGGGCCTATTTCACCAGCGAAAAGTAGCCAGAACCAACCCACCCAGGGTCTGTCCAAGTCGCGTACCATGGGCGTATTCTCAAGCATAACATCCAGTTTCTCAAGGTCAAATTTACACATGAGCCATAATAGTACCAACCGCCAATCCTCCTCATCTTCTTTTGCTGGTTCAAGACTCGATTTATCTAAAAGTAGATCATCTGTCCACCTTCGTAGCACTGCTCCAGCAACTACAGAAGTCTCCAACATTACTGCAGCAGCAGCACCTTCCACACATTCCCACTCTCATTCTCGCAGCTCATCCATCAATATCATGTTTACGGAGGAAGAGAAAGTCAAACTCATCCATGATGCTCAACCTTCTGCATACTGGTGTGGTCGACTAAGCTCTTTGTACAACCAATATAGCAACGAGATGCTCGAAGCCATAGAAACCGATCCGGAAAACCTGCAAATGTATACTGCGCCAACACCAGTTGGTTTCGTTCCTCCTCGCCTTGCCAAGGACAAGGATAAACATAAATCGAAAGAGGCACAAGCAAAAGCCAATAACGACCCCCAAGATCCACTCGACAGCGAACGACTTGCAAGTTCCATGTTCATGGCCGAAGCGTCCGATGAACGATATCGACGTGCCTTTGCAACACTACGCGCTTACAGTGTCACGGCAGAGGCCAAGAAGAGCTTGTGGGATTTTCAGCAGACTTATGCGAGGAACCAGAGAAATGAACGTTTCCTACCTGCTGGTGGACACATGACGGATGCTTGGTACACGAGACTTACAAAGGGACATCGAGATGATAAGTCGGAACGAGGTACTAGTTTGGGCATGGGAAGACGAACCGGACTTAGCATCAGCAGATTTGGTCGAAGTCGCAATGAGTTGACTCGGTCAAATGCACAACGATGAATGATGTTTTTCGATCGTGTTGAGATCAATACTCCACATAGGGGGCAATAGGGGTGGAGATCAATCAAGCAAAAATCGTGGCTTGTCATCGAGGTCTCTATTCAAATCAGATGCTCATTTGCAACTTCTGTCTTTGCTACGCCAAACATTCCTCACCTGTAGACGCTTATATGGATACACCTTCGATGCCACGTCATCTTACTCGCTCATTTCCTCCTCTCCTCATGACTCGAGGCAGAGATGGGCTCAAGCTGACATTCAGGGGATGCACTCAAGGAAATGGAGTTGTGTGTATGATATCCAGTTTTGTTTTTGCTTTGGAGGTGTTTTTTTGTCGATTTATGGATATACCCAGGAGTACAGTACCATGAGTTTGCTTTATGGGCGGTAACTCTTCAAGAGATGCTTTGTGGCGCTAGATTACTATTTCTTGTTTTCTTGTTTTTTTCTTTGCTTTTGTGGTGGTGATACTTGTGGGTTGATGAGTTGATGAATTGATGAATGGATGGATGGTTATGATAGATGATGAATAATGAATGGATGAATCAGTAGTCAATAATAAAAAAAGAATTTCAATCTTCTCTAACCGTGAGATGAAATAAAATATTCATGACTACTAACTAGCGATTCTGGAATAGATGTCAGTATCAATATCTCCATCTTTATCCTCCACCTCTCTTTACATCCTTCTTCCTTTCTTCCCAAACAAATCTTATTATTAATATCCCCTTATCCCCTTCCCAACTTACCAGTACTCTAATTAATCACCTAAAATACCCCCGCGCCAAATAAGTACCCCTCAAGAGGAAAAATGAAAAAGTCGAAATGAAAAAGTTGAAAGAAGAGTGGGTGGTTCTATTCCAGTTCTGTTACTGTTCTATTACTTCCTTTTTCTTGAGAGAGAGAGAGAGAGAGAGAGAGAGAGAGTGAGAGGGAGGGAGAGGGAGAGGGAGAGGTATTTATTTATTATTTCCTAATACTTTATATCTCCTCTCTCTAATAGCTCTCTAAACCCCAATATAATCCCCTAGCCCCCTAACCCCCTCGAAAAACCACTTTATTTATTCGGGACTTTAAAAATATTACCTTTCTTTTTCTAACCCAAGTATACTTATAGATAGAATTTTACTTAACTATAGTAAGTATACTACCTAGCTCTACGGGGACGGAAAAACCTTCCTTTTTTATTCCATCCTATACCTACTAAAAACTAGCGACACTACTCCTTTTATCTATACCTTTATATATATTCTATATATAATTATATAGTAAATAACAGCTTAAATTCTATTATTGTGACGGTTCTGATCGTCACGTGCCATTCATATCACGTGGCTTCCTTAGCGAACCACATTGTATTTAGACTCAAGCTCTCTCGAGCTCTCCTCTTCTCCTCAGCTTAGAATCTTCGAATAGACAGTTCTACGATTCCATAACCTACACCTTGAACGCTCCTTGAGCAACACATCGTACGTGTCGTCACAGTTATAAGTTAGCTATTTATAAAACTATACCTAGAAACGTTATAGATCTATAATTTATTATAAGAAATAACATAATTTAAACTAATATCTTTTACTAGTTTAATAATTCTATAATTTTAGTAATTTCTATCTAAGAATAAATATACTACCTGTGACGACACGCACAGCTGATGGACCGCGCAAGAGTGCACGACTACGTCAGGTATCACGAGTGGTGAGATTGACACTGTGGAACTGTCTATACAAAGATTCTAAGCTGAGGAGAGAAGAGAAGAAAGGACAGAAGCTCAGGAGCTCAGGAGCTGGAGGCTCTTATATACAGGAGGTGTGCCAAGCGCACCTGCTTAGCCGAGTTCCAGCCAGGGACTGGTCTGGAGCATGGTTGCCGCAGGGTTTCTTTCAGCCAGGGGCTGGTCTGTAGCGTAGTGGCGGTCAGAACCGTCACACTACTGGTTATAAAATAAGGCGTTTTAATACTTAGTATATTCTAATTAGGTATAAGCTATAGCTCGCTTAAAGTCCTATACTAACCCTAAACGTTTTATTTATTACGTATAAAGTAATAAAAGTTATTAATATTCGCTCTTTAAGCTTTCTATTAAATTAAAGGGATTAAGATACTGTAACGAATACTCAAACTGGCTAACTAAACTTGGCTGGGTGTTCGCTGGTTGGTATGCTATGATAAGAAGAAGACTATCGGGTTGTTCACTTGGAAGTGAACTCGTTACTTGTATCAAAGATGTCAAACTAATATGATAAGATTGATAACTAAGTTGAGCACGAAGCTCCTATCTAAAGGCAGAAGTGCCAGTCTTATATAGAACCTTCGTGTTCCTGAAGTCGACAATGTCGACTGTCGACATAGTCGATAATCGACTTCTCGACCAGGCGAGAAGTCGACCTGCATATATCACGTGACTTGTATACAAAGAAATTCCTGGATCGCTTAACTAACCTAAGCGATCCCTTTTTGCTATAAGAGCCATGATGTGTTTGTCCTGTCAGAACCCCGTCTGGACTAACTCCTCACGTGCTAGCACGTGATTTGTGACAAGAACGTTTTATATAAGACGGGTGAATATAAATAAAGAGGGATTCGAGTAATTTTATAACGTATTTAAGGATACAAGCTAGGAGACTATAGAATATATATATTTAAAGTATACTAGAAGATTATATAAGTATCGGAGGGTAAATAGGCAAATAACACCTTATTAATTCTATAGTGTTTCTACTAAATTTTGGTAGGTGCGGCACGGAACAAAAAAGGAAGTTTTTTCCGTCCCCGTAGAGCCTAGGTACAATAGGGTAAGATTACTTTACATAATATCTCGTTCTTGTATGAAATGAATGATTTCTTTCACATATTACAAATATATGTCCATGGATTACAAAAGGTGCTATGATTTCATCAAAAAAAAAAAGAGGCTGCATGACTACACTCAACTCCTCTCTACACCTTCCATACACGTATAAAGAAAACAAATCAATTACCTAGACAAATGCCTTATCACTCAAAACCCCATTAAACACCAGACACCACGCTAAAAACAAACTTGCTTACGATGATCTAGAAGGCGTATCACCAACACTCTCCTTCCTAGGCTCATACTTCCTCTTCACCATCCTCACCCACCTCCGTCTCCGCCATTGACCTCTCCTGCCTCGTCCCTCTCCCTCAGCATCACTCCCCTCTTCCCAGCTAGGTAAGAGCTTCTTCTTCCCCCGATCAGCGAGCGGAGAAGGAGTTCCCCTCCTGGGCGTACCATCATAATCCGAGTCTGTATCGCCAAACGAACTCTGGTTGTCGGATTCATTCTCGTACCGCAAATCATAGACCCATCTCTCCCCTTCGGTTTCTACCTCAACACCTGTGATGATTCGTTCCTCGACCCATTCTCGCGACCATAAATCAAGTGCCCACTTCTTTTCGCTCCATTCCCATCCTTCGGGCGCCCGAACATCCTCAAAAAAACGTGTTCCCCGTGGTCTCTCGTGCTTGATTCTCGACGAGGAAAGAGGATCGTAGGGCGATGAGCTAAAGAGCCAGGATTCCCAGACGCCGGCTGAGGAAAGTTTTTCGAGCTCAAAGATCTCGACTTCTCTCGTTTGAGGGGCGGAATCGAGGATTACATCGTGGGCGATCCAGGTGTTGAGCCAAGATTCAGCGGCTTGGGAGTGTGGGACAATGTGAGTTTCGTGAGTTGCGAGAAATTGGCGTTGCAGTGTTGGATGACCTAGACAAGTTGTTGTCCAGCCTACGACGAGGAATATGATTCTCCATGGAAGCAAGTGGCTGCCTATAAACATTGCTAGGGCGGCTATGAATGTGAAGAGAAAGAGAGTCGACGAAAGGGATTCGTTGGAGAAATTTGTTGGTGGTGATAGGAGGGAGATTGCTTTATCGTGAGCAACGGAGAAGTCTTCCATGCAGTTTTGTAAATCTCGCATGTTACGGAAGAAATCTTTGGAGAGCTCTTTGGCGGGTTTGACGGTAGGAGCCGGTGCAAGGGCTGGACCAGTTGTCGGGTATTGGGTTGAGGTTTCTATTGAGATTGTAGATGGAGGGGCAGGATGTCTTGCAATGAAGGATGGGATTAACAGTCCTAGGAGGAGAAACAGAAGCGGCAAGACAGTGAGTATGTATGGGTCGAGACAAATGAAGGTGTATATCGCTAAGAAGGATAAGGTATGGGTGGGGTATCTCCAAGAGAGCAGGCGAATGACTTTCGCTTGGAAGAGAAATACAACCCCAATCCGCGCATTAAACCGACGAAAGTTATTCGACATGGTGGTGATATTGAACGAAGGCCTCGATATAAACTCAGAGTGCGAGAAGGGGTTCTTGTCTGGATTAGAGGATTGATCTTCAATAGGGATGACCTGTTGGAGAAGCCTGTATCACATGTTAGGTGAAGCTATCCCCAGCGGGGACTGCAATACTCACTTCTCGAGCAAACGGTCTTGCATGCTTGCGCTATGCTCGGAAACCTTCTCTCGCGTCTTCCACAAGTTATCTTTCAAGCTCCTGCCACGCCTGATGAACAGATTTCGTCTTGGTTCATCCAAGGAAACGTCGGGAGACTGATCCCCCAGGCCATGGTCACTGTCGGACAGATGGCCATCTTCATGTCGATCAATTACGACGGATGGAATAGTGTCGCTTCGGTTGACTAACACATCTGCGGTAAATTCCTCCATCACGCGAGAACTGAATTCGGGGCTGT
This sequence comes from Hymenoscyphus albidus, assembly GCA_911693285.1. NCBI lineage: Eukaryota > Fungi > Ascomycota > Leotiomycetes > Helotiales > Helotiaceae > Hymenoscyphus > Hymenoscyphus albidus. The sequence goes on along the minus strand of CAJVRM010000370.1, from coordinate 38,905 downwards.
GGAGGATTTGAATTCGGATTTCGAGGTCGTGGTTACGGCGGGGTACGGAGTGAGTATTTGCTGATGGATGGTCGTAGAATATCGGTGCAAGATCTAATCTGACTACTCTCCAGCACGAATGGCGTGAAGAAACGATGATGATTTCTTCGACATCTCCTTCTCCGCCAGCTCGAGTCGGTTGTTTTAGGTGTTGTTGTTTACATTGGAGTGGTCAACTGTCTTTCTTTTCGCCGCATTCACACGTCCGCATCACAAGCATATGACGTTCCTCGGCAGTTACGAGGAAAGCTTGGCATAAGCATAGGCTGGCGTGCAGAAATGCAGCCTGGAATCCAAGGTCCGAAGCTGTTGCCGATGTTTTCGTTAGCCCTTCAATCGAGGACAATTGAATTTAGTGAGTACGAGTAGTTTTGTATGTAAACAAACAACCAATGTTCGTCAAAGTCTTGAAGCAGTAGGAAATAGGAAAATCTTCTGACACTGCTATGAAATACTTGCCATCGCTCTTAGCCCTACCTAATGTTTATCCCAAGCAAGTACCAATTCTCATGGTTTGCTAGGTATGATATTTGCAAGTACGAAAGGATTCTTGTATGAGGACTAACTATTATTGGATGAACACAAACTCCACTCGATCGAGTTCTATACTTCGTAGCTTTTTGTAATACCGGTAATTTGATAAGCCTTTTGATACTGGTAGGAATCGTACTTTGAAGTAGATGTAAAAGTGAGATATTCATTGATCAATCTCCAGGGGACCCAATTTGAGCAAACGGGGAAGTGCATTCCGTATGCAAGGGGCACATCCAAGTGAACCCCTTTTCTCCTCGCTTTCAGCTAATCAGCTACGAGGGCCTCGCACCCTCTATCAACACCACAATCGCCCTTCCAATATCCGTCCACTTTGTTTTTCAACAAACGACTGGAGCTTTGAAATTGAAGGGTGCAAAGATGTCATCTTAATCCCATTAGGGGTAACCTTATCTTTTTCTCGGCCACGGCCACGGCCACCCCGCCCGCTTGGGTATACCGGTACCGGTAAGGAGAAACAGAAAGGTTGTTTGCGTAGGCCAGTGAGGATCTCCCGGTGGGGGATTCTTGATGCTGGATTTGCAAGAGCAGCTGGCAGCTGCGGAGAAATTGATGCCTTAAGTAGATATAAATCTGGATTTGCAACAGATGTGAAGCTGTTGTTGTGAATCCCAAGTCACGTAGAGTATGAGATTCCGGTGTACCTGTTCCTGTACCGCTGCAGGACTGTGATCAACACCATGCAGAATCAGGGGCCGCGTAACTATTGGGCACCGCTGGGCTGCTGTACAAGAAAACGTCTGTTGTGAACCTTTTTAAGGAGTGGTGGATGGATGAAACGTTGATACTTGTCATTACCGTCCCTATTCCCAAGGCCACGAATAAGCATACATGATATTGGAACATTTACGATGTAATAAGAGTGCAACATAACAAAACAATACCGGCAGATGTGGTGCACGTCGCTGGCGTTGGCGGCGTTTGGGCTGAATGACTGGACTCGCTTCTGGCCATCCCTGCCTCTGGAAGTCGTTTCCGAGGTAACTCCAGGGCATTACTAGGGAAGTTGCGATGGGTGAGGTGAGGTGAAGGTGAGGGTGAGGGTGAGGGCATACTGTAGCGACATAATTTGATTGCGGTGTGGGAAATATGCAACTGTATGTTGACACTACTGACAGCCACAGCTTCCTTCCACGAAAATATTGCACCACATCATCGCATCGTCTTTGTCTAAAAGTGCCGCTAGCCTAGCCTAGTCTCGCTACGGATACCCCCCCCAAGCCCCCCCGGCGCATCAGCATCTCCAAAGCCCTAGGTTCCTAGCTACAGTCATCTATTTTTCCTCGAGTGACCGACCTGCACAGCATCATCTCCGCCTAGACCACCGTGCCGGTGCAGTCCCTCCACTCCGACTTCTGCGATTCGCCTCACTCGCGTCGACCCTCCAAAATAACACCAACACCACGCAAGCACATCGCCCGAAAACGGCTGCTGGAGATGATATAGCCCATTGACTTCCTCGGCCCTGGGACGGACTGAGCCTCGATCGCACTGCGAGCTGTACAGGAGAGAGGAACACGAGGAGGACGTCCGCCGACCACGATTGCTACGGTACCGCAGCTGTAGCTGTAGCTAGCTGCTTGCTATTCACTCGCGCTGGCTTAGTGTGCCGGCCGTTCAGCACTCAATGATTCGAGAACAGAAACATCCTTCGGGTCCACGACCAGAATACTCGCCCAACAAACAGTATGTGCGGCCTTGTGTGGTGTGTATTCCGTTGCCCTGGATTCCTGCTAATTGCGGCTGTATGTGTAGGCAGGAGAACTACCACCCCAACACGAGACAGCGGGTACCATCTGGCAGACAACCGACCCTCAGTACCTCATCCAGCAATCACAATAATCATTCCCTCTACCAATTTGGCTCGCTTGCTCCCGTAGACCAGACCGCAACCGGAGCCTTCGATTTCCTGCCCTCACCCAGTTTCGACGACTTACACAGCAGCATCTCGGGCGAGTCTTCTAATGACTTCACCAACTCGTCCTCAGTGCTAGGAGGACCCACGCTTGGGGAGAAAAGATCCATCGCAGCCATGACAGAGGGAAAGGGAACGGGCGTCGGCCGTGGTGGTGGTGGTGCCAGACCACAACCAGCGAGAGCAGGATCATTACTCGGACGGAGGCAGAGCACGTCGACACGCCAGAGTAGTATTTCCTCAACAGCATCGGCGGGTTCGGGGGCGATGGATCCACCAAACGCTCCTCTGGCCATGCGTAATCGACGACAAAGCGCATATCCACCAATTTCGGGCAGCGGTACCGCAAATTCTGCAAGAGCACCACGCAAGTCGATAGGACCAGGGGTGATCGATTCCGACTTCACAAAGCCCACCCAAGGGCGACGTCCCAGTCTGGTGGCCAGCTCCTCTTCTCAGGGGTTGTCCGATGCGAATAACACGTCAACACGGGTCAATGGTGGGCCAACGTACACAGATGGAGCCCGACGGTTGACGGCCTCTCGAGCAGCAAAGACGAAATCACTACAACCACCGTCAAGGCAAGGGCAGGCTAATTTGACGATCAATGTGGGCACCCCGGATCATAGCAGCAGGAATTCATCGTTTGTAGCAAAGTCTCCAGCACGAGCGAACGGGAGGGGGGCTACGACGCCTTCCTCATCCTCCAAACGAATGTCAACAATGCCCGGATTGCCTCCATCTTCTTCGCATGCTTCTGGCTTAGGTGCAAGAACGGTGAGTCCAACAGATGCTCGCCGGGCAAAGAGACTGTCAATTCTGCATGGCGTTCCTCCTATGCCGAACACTCCACCGCAGCCGCAGCCGGAAGTAAATACTGTTCGAGGCTCTTCCAGATCCCCATCGATGTTGCCAAGAAAGATTTCAACGCCATTGTCTGCGCGAACCACGCCCGACCTTACCCGTAAGTCTTACGGCTCCGGCCTATCTATTGGGTCAACTGCGGGCTATAACACATCTCAAACCTCTACAGGTTCACTCCAACCACGATTATCACACCAACCCTCATCCTCACGTTTACCTACGCCCAAACCTAGAAGTCTGAATAGCTCCGCGGGAAATAATGATGATGAGGAGGTACCGCCTGTCCCAGCGATTCCAAAAGCGTACGAATCGCCAAAGGATACGCCTGTCGATCAGCCTTTCTTCATCCATAAACGAAAGTCTAATATGGGATTCGATACTAGTAGTATAAATAGCACATCCACAACGAGCTTATCAGGACGAGGCTCTCTCCGGGAACCCCTCAAGAATGACAAACAAACAAAAACTCGAAGTTATGTACCGACCACGTCGTCTTCAGAGATGGATCACAGCAAAACAACTCCGGTCAATAACAACAAGAAGAAGAATTTGAAGCCTTTGAGACTTCCACCTATGAACCTAATGCCGTTGAGCAATCCCACCGCGGCCAAGGTTGCGGCACTTCAACAACACGAACCTGTTATGGATGGGAATATTACTCCCCCACATCGAGTCAACACCAAAACGCCAAGTAGCCCTATGACAGCTTCGAAAGCTTCTTTCTTCTCTAGGAACCGCCATGAGGATAAGACTGAACCAAATCTTTCCCACATGAGGAGTAGCAGCTCAATCCAACGTTTTCAATTGCGGTCGGGGTCTGCTCAGATGAGCGGCAGTGGCTCTGAGACAGCATCGAGGCCAATCCCTATGAAGAGCAACAACAATAGACAGCAGAGGAATACCGTTTCTCCATTTATATCGTCATCTCTACCAAAAAACAATAGCGAGCATTCTTTCATGCCACGTTCGAAGACAAGTGGAGATTTTAGCCACCATGCTAATGCCACTGAAGCCATTCGCCCTCCTCGCCTGACCGGCCCTCGGGCTCCCAAAGCAGCTCCCAGAACCATCAAGACTGATACTCCACCTCAGGCCCCAAATTCAGAGGATCCTACGACCCCATCTTCTGGGAATTCTTTGCGTCGGAAGTTGAGCCTAGGGTGGAAAAGAAGTACGTCCAAAGGCAACAACATCATCTCTCATGCTGCAAGCGAACGTGCTGAGCACGCTCCCCCTCCCCCAAAACATGATAATATGCCCCCTCCGCGCCTCCCGGCATCAGCAACAGTGAACAACCTGAATAGTTACTCTGTTCCCAGCCCCAGCCCATCCGTAAAATCCACTACATATCTGGATTCCAAGCGTAGGAAAAGTTCGGCGTCAAGCCTAAGTGTTTTTGGTGGCCACGATAGGACGAAGAGCGATAGCTGGGGAGTTAATGGCAGTCCAAAGAAGGAGGCTCCAGATGCTCGAGCCGAGAAGCCTGCAACAGGGGCACGTACAACGTCATCTGTTATGCACAAAATGCTGAGTTCAAAGTCGTCGACCAACACCATGAAAGCAACAGATCGTTGGACGGCTGATTTGGACAAAGATGACTTGATCGCAGAGGAATATATGAAAAAGCTTGCTTCGAAGAGAAAGGAAACCGAACAAGCTGCCAAGGTTCTGGATGCACTCAGGAAGCGCGCCACACCCAAGGAGCGTGTCTCTGCCCATCACGCACTTCAAATCGCCAACCTAAACATCTACGAACGTGGAGAAATTGTGGATTTCAAAGAAGTCTACTTCTGTGGAACGCAACATGCTGCTAAGCACGTTGGTGATCTCACTACTGATGGGGCAAATTTTGGCTACGATGATGAGCGTGGTGACTACAGCATTGTGCCTGGAGATCATCTTTCGTACCGATACGAGATCATTGACGTTCTTGGAAAAGGTAGTTTCGGACAGGTTGTACGATGTATTGACCATAAGACCGGTGTTTTGGTCGCAATCAAGATAATTCGCAACAAGAAGAGATTTCACCAGCAGGCTTTGGTAGAGGTTAACATCCTTCAAAAGCTTCGCGAATGGGTATGCATACCGGACATGAATTCAACAGGACAAGCTAACAGTACTAGGATCCTCATAATAAGCACAGCATGGTCAACTTCACCCAAAGTTTCTACTTTCGTGGACATCTTTGCATTTCTACCGAACTCCTCGATATGAATTTGTACGAGTTCATCAAGTCGAACCAATTCCGTGGCTTTCACCTGGAAGTCGTCCGACGATTTACCAAGCAAATGCTTAGCAGCTTGTTATTACTAAAATCGAAAAAAGTCATTCATTGTGATCTCAAACCGGAAAATATTCTATTGGCCCACCCAATGCATTCTGAGATCAAGGTCATCGATTTTGGATCTAGCTGTTTCGAAAACGAGAGGGTATATACATATATCCAATCACGTTTCTATCGATCACCAGAGGTTATTCTTGGTATGACCTATGGTATGCCCATCGACATGTGGAGTCTGGGGTGCATATTGGCAGAGCTTTTCACCGGCGTTCCAATATTTCCAGGAGAGAACGAGCAAGAGCAACTTGCCTGTATTATGGAGGTATTTGGACCTCCAGAGAAACATTTGATTGAGAAAAGCACCCGGAGGAAGCTTTTCTTTGATTCACTTGGCAAGCCGCGTCTTACGGTTTCATCAAAAGGACGCCGTCGAAGGCCGTCATCCAAAACTCTTTCACAAGTTTTGAAGACTGATGATGAAGCGTTTCTTGATTTTCTGGCCCGCTGCCTGAGGTGGGATCCTGATCGAAGAATGAAACCAGATGAAGCTGTTAGGCATGAATTCATTACGGGAAAGAAGGCTCCTCCAGCTTCCCGTACAGTTGTGCGGAACGATTCGCCCATGAAACGGCACAATATCGTCGCAACACCTGCTGGTAGTAATCGGCCTCTTCCAGAGCCACCCGTTACGTGTTTTAAGAATGGCGCAGCTGTCAGGAACCGAGAGGCTTCAGGCACAAGCCCAAGCAAGAGCATAGCAGCTACTGCGCATGCCCGCCGGATATCAAATGCGGTTGGAACTAACAACACAGTCAGCTCCATCGGCAGCAAACGTACCAGTACCGGGACCGTTTTATCATCTGGCAGCAGTCTTCCACGGGTGACGAGGATCGTGAGCGCCAAACAAGATCTCGCCTCGGCTGGCGCATCAGCAGCGATGAGTCGAAGAGTATGAGAGGATGAAGGGGATGGGATGTAATAATGAACGAGAAAAACGCCACAGACATGGTACATACACGAAAAAGATAATTTCAATTGGGTTGCTTTCTCTTTTATGGGCGTGAATTGAATGAATCATAGATATGGGGTAGGGTGGGGGTCATTAATTCTTTTCCGTCAGTCTTTTCCTTGCGTTTTGTGCATAGTTTGCGGGGCGTTAATTTACGTTTTGGCTTCGCTGTTTTTGTTTTTTAAGCTACTTGTTTTTTCTTGTTAAGACTATCATACCCCTTATTGTTTCACTAAAGCGAGTGTGGATGGGCAAAAATAACATAAATGGGAAAGGGCAGCGAGCGCATCGTTGGGGGGGTTTTGTGGGAATTGATTTTTTCTTAACTCTCCTCTACTTACTTTCTTTCCAGGAACGCAGGTGAGGAGGTTAGCGTTTCTTTTATATATCTTATACAGTATTGTGGTTTCTGGCTGGCTGGCTGCAGAGCGGTTGGCTTGCTGTTACATTGACTCAAGAAGAGTGAGTGGTATGAGGAGCGATGGGGGTGTGGGAGATAGAATGGGCTTGCTTGCATGATGAGGGTGTTCTTTTTTTTTGTTGCCGGGCGCTGTTGTCGGCAATGGGATGATGGATGATCAATGATGGGCTTTGAAGAACGGGAGACTAAATATTTCTTGTACTGTACCTAGCTAGCTTGAGAAATACTTTTCTACGGCTGGGTTTGGGAGGGGGTAGAGTGGTGCGTTCGTTGTTGGGTTATTAGATGTATACAGAGTGTTGAAGCCTGATGACTTTGTGATTTTGTGATTTTGTGATTTTGATATTGATTCTGAGTGAGTGAGTGAGTGATATACTCGTATGGTTGGGAGTATGTAGTGTGTGTTGTGTGTTGTGACTATGTGGATACGAGGTACCTAGGTATTGATGATCCCTTGATCTGCACGTATTCACCGGAGGTTATACGGAGGAAGAGAGGTGGGCATTTCTCTGTACACGCTATCAAGTCATTATACTAAAAGTCTGGTATAAGTAAATCAATTGTCCTGTTTCACCTAGGTTAATCAGGAGTCAAAAGGATTAATTATTCTAAACTATTCGTATAATTGACTCAATTATATAAGGTCTTTAGGATAGTATTTTTATCACTCAGGTGTGTATCTTACAGAGTAATGCTCGTCTCTTTTACGCACGTATTCCAACCCATTGGCGTTAGCTGAGCTTGCACTTGTAGATCTTACTGTAAGGTACTTCTATATTACTATGGGCCTATGACTTCTGAATGATTCCCACCCGACTCTTGTGATGCTTAGCAGCTACTGTAGCCGAGTGCTTGGTGATGGTGGGATTGTGACTTGACTTCTACGTATCTAATACGGAATACCGTACGCGGAACGAATCACAGTAAGGGATTGGATTCGTTGCATGTGACGTATTGTGCGTATACGAGGATACGACGGATTAGATACACTTCGTAATTTACTTCCATACCTGGCTCCGTCTAGGTACTCACTCCAGGGACCAGGACAGAGTGGTAAGGCGAGAGGTAAGAAATTGCTGTGGTTTTTGTTGGGGGGAAGTTTGGGGTGGTCTCCTAGGTTATTCTGGGATGAATTGGGATTATTACTTTGGAGGTTGAGATGGTTGAGATGTTGGGGTGGTTCCTTGATTGGGTAGCCTCTTTGGATTGTTTGGGAGGAGAGCTGTAGCTCTTTAGTACGGAGCTTCCCGGTGGATAAGAAAAGTGGTAGAAACTTCTTTTATCTTGTCCTAACTTAGAGCATGTTTGGCTCGCGAGTAGGAATAGTGCAAATGTTAGTGTAAATTATAAACTTTTGCACTAGTCCTAGGACCTAAGGGCTTATGCAAAAGTTTCCTGATTTATATATAATTTATACTATTCTAACGAAACATATACACCACTGTTTAGCTTGCTGCAAAGGTTTTTTTTACTTCGTTAGAAATCCGTTGATACATATGTATTACTAATTTTTAGTCTACTACTACGATTTAGTTAGTCTACTACTATAAATTAGTTAGCTCTACCTACTAAATCGAATACTTATTTAAAGGATTATCTTCTTCCCTTTTCTTTCTTTCCTTTAACTATATTTAACAAGCAGACGGCAAACTGACCGCTGTATTCGGCGGTTTTGGTCGCAGTTTTCGGGGGTCAACTTGCCAAAATCTCACGCTGCCCTAGCGCTCTCGTGCTAGTTGGCCAAGGCGGCACGACCTCGGCTAACCGCAAGACAGGAACACCTAAAAAAGACAATCGGTTTTCTGCTTCTCGTTCCTATTCCAACTTCGTCAGAAGCCTTTTTAGGGAGCAGAAAATGGATGCCCTTCATCCCCTGGTGACTCAGAATGGCGACGCTTATATTGATCGCCTACTCTTCCCCTTCTTCTCTATCATTCTCTATCATTCTCTATCCTTTCCTATTATTCTTCATTTCCCCTCTGAACCTCTTAAATCCATTACCTCTCGCGTTATCTTGTCTCTTGCCCTCTTCGATGCTGTTAGGTGCGCGGTAGGGCTCCTCCTTATAACATCGAACCCTCTTCTCCTCGCTGTCATCGTCGCCCTCGTCTTTCCCGGGTTAAGTCGATATGCGGCGTCGCCAACCGTCACCGGACGCTTCCTCAGACAGCGAGAGCTGCTTCGATACAGAGGATGAACACAAGGAAACCGACGACGACACCGAGCCGACTGATATTGATTCCGATGTTGAAGGATGCGACGAAGCAGATCTAGCGTGGATCGCAGGAGAGGACAACGCTCAACCGCCGGAATACTACCTCGATCAAGAGAATGATTCCGCCGAATCCGACGATGAAGATGAGGACTATAGCGATAATAGTATCCTTCTCCTTGACATGATCGAGTCACAATTTAGTCGGTATCTACTCTATTTTCTTTGTCTACTATCTTCTACTATTAAATCGTTGACCTAACTCTTTGAAGGTACTGTAAATATATACGAAAGAATCCGGCCCAGGTAATGCAGGCTATCTCTCGCCGCACTCTCAAGGCCTTCTTCGATTGGATGTTAAATCAACGGCGAGGGAAGGGAGGGAGGAGGCTTACAGGTATTAAGTCGGCCAATACACTCGGGACATACTGGAAGGTCTTCCGGCTCGTGCACGAAAGGACAATTGGTGAGAAGATCGAGGGTAAAATAAATCGGAATATGCATCGTGTAAGTAGCGCTTCTTGTTCACCTGCTACATCCTGTCCGAAATACCCCAGATCACAGGCTAATAAATATTTACGTCTTTTTATAGGTCCTAAGGAAGCTAGTAAAGAAGTACGGATTGTCTACGGAGAAGCGTGAGAAGACGGCGATGTATATCGAGGATCTTGCAGGCGTCCTCCAGACCAACCTTACAACGACAAGGAAGAAGTATACGCACGGCCGGCACCGTATACAACTCGCCTTCTTCCACCACCTAGCTGCCTTTTCTGGAAACCGACCTTCAGCAGTCCTAAACCTCTGCTACCGTCATATTATTGTAACCCTGCTCCGGGACCCGAAGGGCGGGCCCCATCGGATCTTAATTGAATTCACGTGCGAGTTCACGAAGCAGTATCTCGGCATGAAAGATGCGTAAGTTTCACCTATACCCTTTTTACCTTCCCAAATTCCTTCTAGTTCTACTGCGCAACGTATTGCTTACAAGGAAGCTAGGAATACGTTCCCACTTCCCGAGATTATCTTCGATCCGTCCCTCATCCTCAGTCCACATGTCGCCTTACTAGGCCTCATTCTTGCCGATGAAGCGTTTTTGGCCCCGAATCTCACGTCTGCAGAGAAGATCAGTGGGTTGGATATTCGGCCTGGGTATGAGCAGCTGCCCTTACATTTAAAACCGGAAAAGGCCAACATCCCCATCTTCCGCAAGTCTATTAAGACGCTCTATGGGTGGGAGATCTCGCCGGACCAGAAATTACCATACTCCACGCTTTTGCCGTGGATGAAGAAGCTTGGTGTGCTTACGGGGTTTCCACAGATCACGCGCCCGTACTGTCTCCGATATGGTGCGGGGAATGCATTCAACCAGAATAGTTCGTCGCTTGTCCCCTTCACCCTGTAGAAAGATGTACTAACTGTAGACAAACAGGTGACGTGAGCGATGCGCTCCAGAATATGATGCTACAACACGCTAAGATTGACACCTTTATTAAGCACTACCTCCCACGGCGGGTTACCGCTGATACTAGAGCTATCGTCTCTGGCTATGAACCTCAGCACGACCTAATGCGGGCAGCCTGTCGGATGACTCGATGGATTGATCCTGATCGACCGCAAGAACTCACGCTCAAGCAATCCCTGTCAGTCAATCAAGATCCCTATATCTGCCGCCTTATTGTACAGCGAGAGAAGTGGAAACGCCGCTTCCAGGGCACGGCTACACAACAGCCTGGGTACCAAACCCTTAGCCGCGAGATCTTCAATTCAAGGCAGCGGCAAAGAGTTGTACTTCTAAAGCAGGTTCAAGTTCGGTGGGATCTGGAACACCCGGTTAATGAGATTGAGCTGCAGCTCTCTGGGCTTAAGTTCAACCAGGAAGTGCAGACTACTCTACACCTGGATGAGGAGATGCCCCCGATCCAGAAGCGCTTGGTTAAGACGATAATGACTCTGCCGGGAGCGACCTTGGAGGAAGAGTTTCGCCGGCGCAACGCTGCTATCGATGCGGTCGCTGCCTACTGCAACTTCCAGGAGGGGGGGACTGTTGCCCGACCACGTGGGAAGCCGTCTAAGGAGACCAACCCGCAGCAGGAATCTGCCGAGGCCGAGAAGCAGGCACTAAGTGCCGCTATGTTGTTAGTGTTTACAGAGAAGAGACCAACCATCTGTTTTATATGCTTAGGGGAGGAAAACTTGCCGTTCGAGAAGCGCGTGTATTTATTTGCGAGTCCAGGAGACCTTACTAAGCACTTTAAGCGGAAGCATTTGTCCAACATTAGGGAAGGAGATAGGGTCGGGTGTAATATCTGTCGAATGTCCTTGAAGCACAAAATGCACCTTCAGAGTCACGCAGCGAGGATTCACGGGACGGTTTCTTAATTATCAAGTGGATTTAGAGATTATCACGGAACAACCCCTCTATTTCATAAACTGTACAATTTTATACTACACTTTCTTATCTTTTATATAGTCCACCGGGAAGGGTTAAGGCTGCCAATCATTGAACATAACTGCTTGCTAAGGATTCCTTAAAACTTTTTTAGAGGATATTCAGAGGTATAGAGTATTCGGTTGACTTTTCGACTAAGATATAGTCATTTTTCAAAGTCACAGCTGCTTATTTCTCGTGTTCTCTTCCTTAGTTTGATTTCATAGCATTATTTATTTAGAGGATTGATTATCTTATAAACTAGCATAGAAAATTTCGAGGGGCATGACTGTCTTTCGCTGTGAATTGTACGCGCTAAATACATATAGTCACATGATCTGAGCACATCGAAATTCTATACATAATATAGAGAAATCTGATTTTGTATCCTTTTTTATTCGTATTTTTTAAATGTCCTCCTCACGTGATTACACCCTCCCAAAATGCTCCTGGCCGAGCCGGGCTCCTGAGAGCTATAATCTCCTGAAAACTTTCTCCTAGAAATCTCGAGTTCCTAGGGAAAAGATCTTAGGAGACGTTGTCTCTCAAGAGTCATGACGTCCCAGAATTGTAGTCCCAGGTTCCCTAGGTTCCTAGATTCCCTGTCCTGGGACAATTGTCCTGGGAACCGGGAGATCCTGAGCGCTGATAGTGATCAGGAGGAGGCTCCTGGGAACCCGCAGCTCCTAGGACAGTATCACGCCTAGGACGAAGCTTCTAGGATAGTATCACGCCCAGGACGAAGCTTCTAGGTTGTTTGACCTAGATAGTCTGTCCTAGATACTCATTTGTCCTAGGACAAACGTGCTAGGACAGATTCAGGTCTAGGGCCGTTTACCTAACACACTAACCACTCTAGGATTTGTCTAAACACAGGATAGGTTATACATCTTTGCTTTGTCGCCAAGGCATACTTATCTTGGCATATGCTTATTTCAGCGCCTACTTTAGCAGCCAACACTTACACGTGAGAAGATCCTAGTTCCAAGGAGAAAATGGCTCCCCGACCCACACTCAAAGGAGCTAGTAGCATGCAGGAGACAGCACCGAGGAGCCAGCAGCTCCTTAACTCAACACGCTCCTCGTTTCTTTCTCCTAGTTGGGCACCGCTCCTGGCTGATGGCTCCCCGATGCTATACGCTCCGAGAAATGAGCTCCCGGGTACTCATGTCTCCTGTGAGCTATGTCCTCCATGTAGTCTCGCACGAATCACGTGTACATTTTTCAGGCCTGACAGAGGCGCCTCCAAAAGTTGATGGCGTCACCCTTCGCTATAATTAGCAATTATTTCTCTGAGGTGCTATGCTCTTCCACACCTTATCTTTAGGCAGACTATTTCTTTTAGAAGAAATCTTTTAAAAGAAAATGGCTTCCACATGCCCCTATCGTCTTAACGAATTCTTTTAAGCTGTCTCCTCTTTCCACACATTTCTTTTCATACTATGCCTCTTCTAAACATAAAATTCTTCCCAAAGAAGGCTTCTTTTCATACTATGTATCTTTTAAACACAAACTTCTTCCCAAAGAAGGCTTCTTTTCATACTACGCATCTTCTAAACACAAACTTCTTTCCACACATTTCTTCTCATACTTTGCCTCTTTCCACACATTTCTTCTCATACTATACATCTTCTAAACACAAACTTCTTCCCAAAGAAGGCTTCTAACATATCACCGCTTTTAGCATTCTAAATAATGAAATAATAGATCCGATCCTAAAATAGACAGCATTCGCGACTTTCCTAGAGGTGGGTTAATGCCATCAACTTTTGGTGGGGTTGACCCTTTTGGTGGGGTTGACCACCACGGGGATCCAAGCTCCCATTTGAAGATTGACTAATACACAAAATTAGACTGAACTTGATCGTACCACCTAATTTCGATTTCAACCTCAACTTTGACAACGTCGCGAGAAACTCATCAACATCTTCAACAGAGACTTTATACAACATTGTCGATCTCCTCGTGCCCTGGGATGTTAAAGATTTGTCCCGTGCAAGTAAACGACTGGGAGAAGCATGCTTGCCAACCTTCTTCCGATGCGTCAAGTTCTAATTTTCGGAGGCCGGATTCGACAGACTCTAAAAACTCATGGAGTCAGCTGCTCGCTACCATGTCGTCTCCTTTACTTACGAATTCCTAGAACTGCTGAAAACTGGTAACTGTAAGGGTATAGATGGGGGAGAAGCGATATGGCCCGTGCTCAAGGAACTGTAAATAGCCTCAGATCTTACGATCACTTCCACTCTTTGTAGACAATTTAGTTCTTACGCATACGAATTGACCTTGTCGTTCTCGCACCCTTACAGTAATTATGTTTCTGATATTCTCGAGTATGTACCTTGATTTATTATCTAGGACTTTCAACCTAGCCCCTGGACAATCTTAGGATTCCATCATTTATAGGAGGGAATCTGCCGTGGGACATAAATTGTAGGGCAAGCCTCCTCTGACCGAGGCCGTCCTAAGCAGCTGTTTGACCTAGATAGTCTGTCTTAGATACCCATTTATCCTAGGACAAATGTGCTAGGACAGATTCAGGTGTGGGGCCGCTTACCTAGCACTCTGACTACTCTAGAACTTGTCTGAACATAGGATAGGTGTCCTATCTGATCTTTAGTCATAAGATAATTGTGTCAGGGAATCATACTTCGGGATTTCAAATAACAGGCATCGCTCAGAGGCTTCAGGCAATGCTGCGTCAGCTCCATTAGATACAGAGTCTTGAAACTACTTCGTATAGTAATTGTACGTAATTATCACACCACGATCTATAGTATCGATGATTGCAAAGTTGGACCATTGGGTTCTATGAGGCGGAGCGCTTCTCCGGCACCTCTTAGGTCTTACACTGATTTCACGTCACTTGTGTTGCCACCTCGCGGGGTATTGCGCAGTCTGGTATTGCGTAATGAATATCTTGAATAGGCACTAATAGAATAAACATGTCTAAGATAGGAATGGCCAAACTAGGTCCTGCCGTATTAAGCGCACGCCTAAATCAACCTCAACTCCCCTATTTAAGTTTTTGACAAAATGGCTTTCAGACAATCAAACTTCGCCAAGAGCGCCGTATCCCTCAAATCAATTCAAGCATATGCTTATTTAAGTGATACACTAATTTGTGAAATCGAAATCACGACGATCATAGCGGAATGAGCTCGGCAAATTGATTAGCCTTGGCTTCCTTCCGCTTTGATTTCGCTTAATTAATCCTCCTACCACAGAGTAAGCGAAGCTTAAATAGGAGCATTAGCGAATTTCCGATAAAGGTAAACCTATAAAAGTAGAACTCTAAATTAAGAAGCCTAAAAAAAAGCTTGCGCTAAAGTAAGTAATCCTCACCCTCTTTTAAAGGTTGAATTTCAAGCACTAGAATTATAGTGTAGGCAAAGTGATAAGCAGCCTAAAGAAGCTAACGTCAAAATACGTGATTCTCAATTTCTTTGGAGGAGTTTAATTTCAAGTACTAAACTACACGTAGTTAAGTGTGGCTGCACGTGGTGGAGTAGAAAACACATGCCTCGTAACTACTAGAGAGTTGTTGCCACCTCCGAGTACAAAACAGCAACATTAGATTTTTTAAGACAACTAGCACCTTTCGTCGCTAGAAGTACAATTTATGTAGATGTAAAAATGTTTTAGTTGTATAATTATTTTAGAAGTATAATTATTTTAGAAGTATAATTATTTTAGAAGTACAATTATTTTAGAAGTACAATTGTTTTAGACGAATAACTAACTTACTTTAGATATACTCTTATATTACTTGCTAATTTCTAAGTGTTAGTACAATATTAGTTTAGTATACACGTGACGAGTCTATATATATAGATGTTTGCTTTCGAGCATCTATCTAAAAAACAAGACAACAACATAAATGAATAAGCCTCTCTTTACAGACGTCTGATTATACGATATGTATATTACACCTAGTAATACCGACACTAGTTAAGTATTTAATAATTACATTAGGTCACCACCTTACCATCTCGCTTAAATTTAATCATGATTTTAGTGGGTCGTATTTTCTAATGGCTAGATTAATTATTAATAGTTAAGAGAGTAATGATTAACTAAGCCCTGGTCTGTTTTAGTCACGACAAGGGACTACTAGAATAACGTCTATCTATACGTAACGAGAAACCACTCGTGCTAAGAAATTTTATAGATACTTTACCTTTAAAGTAAAAAAAAGCTAAATAAACATAGGCGACTCGTATATATTTATACTAGCTATATTCTATAGTTAATTCTAAACATATTAAGACCCTTTACTAAGAAAAATAATAATATAAGCTTTTCTTAGCTTAATTTATAGTAGACTTTCGCTTAAAGTCTATAATATAGTTCCTTTTTTAAACCTTCACTCTGTAACGAATACTCAAACTGGCTAACTAAACTTGGCTGGGTGTTCGCTGGTTGGTATGCTATGATAAGAAGAAGACTATCGGGTTGTTCACTTGGAAGTGAACTCGTTACTTGTATCAAAGATGTCAAACTAATATGATAAGATTGATAACTAAGTTGAGCACGAAGCTCCTATCTAATGGCAGACGTGCCAGTCTTATATAGAACCTTCGTTCTCTGTGGTCGCCATGGTCGACTGTTCGACCATGGCCGACATGGTCGACTCGTCGGCCATGTCGCTCGTTTCCATCACGTGATAACTAACCAAGAGAAATCCCTGGATCGCTTAGCTAGTCTAAGCGTCCCTATTCGCTATAAGAGTCCATGATAATGTTTAACCTGTCAGGACGCCGCCTGGCCTTCACTCGTCACCTGCTAGCACGTGATTCGTGACACACTCTAGTACTTCTCTTACTTCTACTTTCTATATAGGATGTTATCTAATTTATATATATTAAATACTATATCTAAAATTATTTTCAAGCCTTATAGCGGCTATACCTTAAAGATTTATCTAAACTTGCTACATAGATTAGTACTTTTGCCGAGGTAGCGAACCGTTTTTGGAATAGTGTGCTGAAAGCTACACCTCTAAATATCGAGGTAAATTCGAGATTGGAAAACCGACACGTGACTCTGATTTATAGTCGCTTGTAAAATTAGCTTTGCGTCGCTTCGCTTCGAAGTTCTAAGTACTAACTATCTCGCTATTTTTGGCTGACTGTAAATGGTTGCTGTATGATATGTAATGTGTATCGCGTGACTTATAACGTAGATGAAGTTTTTCACCTAATACTCAAATGGCCATTTCATTTATCACTACACGTCGCGTAACTGATTGATTACGTAGATGATATTGCTAGCCACGAGCTTATACTAGAAGGTTCTAGAAGCAAATGACAGCCATTGAATTACTATAAATTATTAGGCTCCCCTAGAACCCTCGATGGAAGAGAGGAAAAAAGAAAAAGAGATATTATATTACAAGCTTAAGTCGTTGTTCAAACTGAAGAACTAACAATCCTCCTGACGAAAGTCCTAACGCAATAATTCCACCCCATGCAGCTTGACAAGTAGGTCTATAACCAGTAGGTAGCCAGAGAAGATTAGTAGTGCCATCTGCTAGCCAGTTTTGAGAAACGTGTAAGGTTGGGATCTGCTTGCCGTCAGGGGAGAAGGCGACTGAGCTGACCCGAGTAGTATAGCCCTCGAGGGCTGGCAGTAGCTGCTGTCCCGTGGCTGTATCCCAGCGCCGGACGGTCTTGTCGTTAGACCCAGACACGATCTGTTTGCCGTCAGGGGAGAAGGCGACTGAGGCGACTGCATCAGTATGGCCCTCGAGGGCTGGCAGTAGCTGCTGTCCCGTGGCTGCATCCCAGCGCCGGACGGTCTGGTCCCTAGACCCAGACACGATCTGCTTGCCGTCAGGGGAGAAGGCGACTGAGGTGACTGCATCAGTATGGCCCTCGAGGGCTGGCAGTAGCTGCTGTCCCGTGGCTGCATCCCAGCGCCGGACGGTCTGGTCCCTAGACCCAGACACGATCTGCTTGCCGTCAGGGGAGAAGGCGACTGAGGTGACTATATCAGTATGGCCCTCGAGGGCTGGCAGTAGCTGCTGTCCCGTGGCTGCATCCCAGCGCCGGACGGTCTGGTCCCTAGACCCAGACACGATCTGCTTGCCGTCAGGGGAGAAGGCGACTGAGGTGACTGCATCAGTATGGCCCTCGAGGGCTGGCAGTAGCTGCTGTCCCGTGGCTGCATCCCAGCGCCGGACGGTCTGGTCCCTAGACCCAGACACGATCTGCTTGCCGTCAGGGGAGAAGGCGACTGAGGTGACTGCATCAGTATGGCCCTCGAGGGCTGGCAGTAGCTGCTGTCCCGTGGCTGCATCCCAGCGCCGGACGGTCTG
The DNA here is from genome assembly GCA_911693285.1 of Hymenoscyphus albidus. Lineage (NCBI taxonomy): Eukaryota > Fungi > Ascomycota > Leotiomycetes > Helotiales > Helotiaceae > Hymenoscyphus > Hymenoscyphus albidus. Next base: position 20,865 of record CAJVRM010000370.1, on the reverse strand, counting down.
GTCCCTAGACCCAGACACGATCTGCTTGCCGTCAGGGGAGAAGGCGACTGAGGTGACTGCATCAGTATGGCCCTCGAGGGCTGGCAGTAGCTGCTGTCCCGTGGCTGCATCCCAGCGCCGGACGGTCTGGTCCCTAGACCCAGACACGATCTGCTTGCCGTCAGGGGAGAAGGCGACTGAGGTGACTGCATCAGTATGGCCCTCGAGGGCTGGCAGTAGCTGCTGTCCCGTGGCTGCATCCCAGCGCCGGACGGTCTGGTCCCTAGACCCAGACACGATCTGCTTGCCGTCAGGGGAGAAGGCGACTGAGGTGACTGCATCAGTATGGCCCTCGAGGGCTGGCAGTAGCTGCTGTCCCGTGGCTGCATCCCAGCGCCGGACGGTGTGGTCCCAAGACCCAGACACGATCTGCTTGCCGTCAGGGGAGAAGGCGACTGAGGTGACTATATCAGTATGGCCCTCGAGGGCTTGTAGCATTGCATTCCAGTACATTTCGACCCTAGGCTTCTTCTGGATCCAAGGTGGAATATAGCTTTCGAACGCTTCTCGAACAACACTCTTCTCTGGTGCGAAAACAAGAGCTGAACAATACGCTTGAAGAGGCGCTTGTTCAATAATTGATCGGGTGGATACGGAAAAGCGCCTAGCATCGTGTATAAACGCAAGTAAGTTAGGGCTTCCATTGAACTTGTTTGTGTTAGTAGAGTCCTCTCTAAAGGTATCCTTAAAATCGTAATATAACTTACCTTAATCCAGTTCTCGAGCTTCATTATCATCATAATACTATCTGGCAAGCTTTTCATCAAGCTGAGCCCCTCAAGCCAGAACATATAACTCTTTTTTAAAAACTGATGAACGGAGCCACCATCTATAAGATCATTAGTAGTATGTCCCCTATCACAGTCAAGTAGATGGTCAACCCAATAGAGACAGGAGTATTGCGCTGCTGCGAGTGGATCTGGAACTGGCTGCTCGACCATTTCAATCTGGAATCCAGGGTCGCGCAATTCGTATATGTCGCGTCGAAGCGTTTTAGACATAATCTCGAGTGATTTTGAGAACATGGTATAGATTATATCTACCTTTCCAGATGGAAATACTCTATCAAATGCCCTTTCAAGCAAGAAGTCCTTTGCCGACTGATGGATAAAATACGTCCGATTCTCTCGTACAGTGAGAAACGAGCCGCATTTATTGACAACCTTCACGACTTTATCGAGATTGGTAGATATTTTCTCAGGCAGATTAGAAAGGGCCCCTACCTCGAGTAGGTGGAGTGGGCGGTACGCAAGCGTTATAGTAGAAAGGACGAGACGGCAGAACACTGGATCTCTGCGTTGTAGCTGTTCAACCTGACATAGCATCCGATCATAGAGTGGTTCTAGCTCCGGCGGCATGTCCTGAAGCACATCGAGCACGTCCCAGCTCTCTACGGGCTCAAGCTCCTTTAAGACAAGAGCTGCCCAAAGAAATGTCCCATTAGCCTTATCGTATATCTGACCTCGAATTGTCTCCTGTAGCTCGCCGTCGTCCTCAATAAGTCGCAGTTTAGAAACCTTGAAATCGATAAACAACTGGACAGCGCGAGAGACATGCTCCTTGTTAAGCTCAAGGCTAAGCCTCGTCTGCGTATGATCAAGTCTCAGCCGCGCCTCAATGTTAGGTTCGTTGCGGCTTGATACAATCCATTTCACGCGAGTGGATGTTGAGGCAGTTCGACTAATTAGATCCAAAAGCTGGTCAAGATTTGCTTTACATTCATCGAGCGCATCGATGATCAAATAGATGCTCGTCAAGCTTGGGTCTTGTAGAATGCTAGTGAAGATTTCGGATAATGCAACCCATGCGTTTGGATCTTCAAAAAGGGCCTTGCCAGCGTGGTCGTACTTTTTCCGCACATACGAGATGAGCAATGGTTGCTGGTCGATGAGTAGGTAGATAAGACCGCGGAGCGCGGCTGACGCATTATTAATGCGGCCATCGGTAGCCTGGCAGAAGAAGTACGACAATAGTGTGGTTGCCGCTTTGTCTCTTAGCTTCGTCGAAGGGCTCAATTCATCGAGGATGCCGCTAATAAGCATCGTCTTACCTTTACCAGGGTCACCCTTGACCCAGAGTAGCCGGCTCTGTGTATCGTCGCGCCATTGCTGGAAATCGGGATGTTCAAGGATCCATTGGTAAGAGTCTCGCAGTAGCCCGCCCTTCGTGTCTTCAATCCGCTTCTTATCCTCCCGGGGATCTGTTATCCGCAGGTCTTGTATACAACTTTGGCTTTCAGGGTCAAGTGGATTCTGCTCGTCTCCTTTTAAAAAGTGATTAGTAGATAGCTAATAATGAAGCGATTTATTAGGTATTCACCTGTCTGCAATTTCTGGATCTTCTTCTTTAGCCGTCTCAACGCATTTTCCTTTCCTTCGCTGTAGATGAGCGACATATTGACATCAAAAATGCCAAGTAGTGAGTATGCTTTGTCTTCCTGGCGAAAAGTCTCACGACTTGCTGCCCACGATAATCGCTCATCAACGCTGAAATCAGACAAAGGGCTCCCTCGAAGAGCCCTGGCTGGAATGCCTGTTGCCTCGCAGATGTATCGTTCTAAGGAGGCCTTATTTCCTTATAGCTCTCCTTCTTTAGAGAAGAAGTCGACTGATGCCGGCGCAATAAGCTCTTGCAGAGTCCAGCCTCGTTTAAACCATTCGCTTGCTCGCAAAGCAGATTCCCAAGTATACTCGGCAGACGTATCGCTTGCTTTCCGCTTTCGTATCGAAACATCAGACAAATAGACATAGCATCTAGTCGCTTTCTGGTACCAGCGAAACATCGAGTTGATAGCTTCCTGAAGCTCGACAGCATTGGATTTATCGATACAGCAGGTGTCCACCCAAAAGTATTGTAAGCCGTCACGTCTTGCCTGTTCTCCGCAGAACTGTATCTTGCCGTGCCCAGCCTTGCCTTTGCTCGTACCGTCTGTTAGATCCTTGAAAGTGGCCTCCTCTGCTCCCCATCTGTGTGAAAGTATAGCATACTTCTTGGGTATGTCGCCTTCAAAGAACTCGGCCAGGCTGAACCCGCCATCGGTATTGTAGTGTAGCAGACGCATTGTTCGACTAGGTTCGAGGATCGTGAAGTGGAGGGTTCTCGGTAGTAGCTGAGCCGTCGAAGTGGCATATATGCGAAGGGTGAAGAATTTATGTTTGGTTGAGGCTGGCGCACTCAGCTGAGCGGCAGCCATGCGGTAAAAGCATCGTCGTACATCACTGGAAGCGCGCAAGACTAGCCAGTAGCTCAGGCTGGAATTCTAGATGCCATAGGCATATCAGATTCAAAGCCAATTTCGTTTTAGCATGGTTTGTTTCTGTCATTGTAAAGGAAGCTGAAGAAATAGAGAGTAAGCAATAAAAGTAGAGATCTAGGATCCTGAATTTACCTTCGATCTTTGGGGTTCGATTCTATAGCCTTGAATCTCAGGCAATAGGCTACTGCGTGCGGGGCTGTTCTCCACAAAGATCGTCACTTGCTTCGATCAGAGGTACCGAATCGCGTAGCTGCCAGACTAGTGGCCAGATGTAATACAGCACATGGAGGCGGCCCGTTCCGGCAACAGCCAAAAATGGCCGAGGTGGTCTGTCTGTGCTCACAATATTTTCTGAGCGAGACGACGCGAAGCCAATTTTGCAAGTTACTGTAGAAGAGAATGTGATGACAGGCTTGTCAACCTGAACTGTGTCCGTCCTCTTGAATTGGATGTTAGCCAGAAAAGGCTCCACTGACACTCGCCTGAAAATTAGGGCTGTAAATCAGAGTCACGTGTTAGGCTTCTAATTTCGAAATTACCCAGATATTCAAATGTGTAGCTGTTAGCACGCTATTCTAAAAACGGTCTACCACCTCGGCAAAAGTACTAATCTACGTAGCGAGTTCAGATAAATCTATATAGTATAGCCGCCACAAGGCTTGAAAATGATTTTAGGCATAGTATTAGATATATATAATTTAAGTAACACCTCTATAGAAAGTAGAAGTGAGATAATTACTAGGGTGGAGGAGGGCTAGTAAAGCTGACATATAGTAGGGCGTCTTAAAACAACACACTTTCCTACTAGCTAGAAGTTTCCTTACGGTTTTTACTATAGGATGTTTCTTCTATAGTAGTCGTAAATATAAGGTAGGCCTCTTAAGATAGAGTTCCTCTAGTAAGATTAAAAGGCTTGAATTACTTCCCTTACTCTATAAGAGTAAACGGCATTTATATATATACAACTTTACAATAGCTATTACTATATCTATTTACTAAAAATCACTTTCCTATTAGTATACTCGAATACCGATATCTCTTAAGTAGCTTAATATAACAGATATTACCGTACCTATTAACCGTATCTATTAAAGTTAACCTTCTATTCTTTACCGCTATCTTATTCTATATATATACGTTTCCTACTCGTGTTTTTGTTACTAGTATTTAAAGTTGCCTTATTAAGTATACTTTTTAACCTATCCTTTAGCTATTCGTTGAATCAAGTGAGATGTTATAATCTAAAGAAGAGGAGATCGCTTAAGAAGATATAAGAGGTAAGAGTCGACAATGTTAATAATAACGCTATTCTAGTGAAGTCACGTGTATAGTATTACGAGAGGCATTTCATAAAATTCGTAAGCCTAGTAGAAATTTACAAGTGTTATAGAAGATAGATATAGGTGTTTAGAGAGATTTTATAAATAGAGTAAGACTAGTAGATTTCTACTAGTAGATTTTTACTAGTCTTTACTTTTTTCGAAAACCTGTTATATATCCTCTGACTAGTAGATTTCTACTAGTAGATTTTTACTAGTCTTTACCTTTTTCGAAAATCTGTTTCGAAAACTCGTCGGATATTCCTTGACTAGTAGATTTCTACTAGCCTCCTAGGATTTATAAAAACCCCCGCGGTAAGAGGCGATACTAGTAGAACTAGACTAGTAGATTTCTACTAGCCTCTAAGATTTTACAAAAACTCTAGGAAAGAGGCGAGACTAGTAGATTTCTACTAGGCTCGAAAGTTTCTAGTAATCCCTCCTTATGTGAACTAGTAGATTTCTACTAGGCTTCTACATTTCTTTTTTCAAATCTACCTGACCGCCCTGGTTTATTCGCTCTAGACAAGCTTCTAAGAGTTGCTAGAAGATTTTTCAAGAGCTTTTCTAAATGAGCTTTCATTTCTAGACATCTTACTTTATATTACCGAGAGCATAGAAAATAGGGTGATTTCCTGAAATCTAGGGCAGTTGGCGGTTAGCAGAGTCTAGTAGAAAATTACCAGTGCTATAAATTCATAAAACGATTTCACGAAATATTTTCCGAGGTCTTTCTGTTTCTGTGCACCTTCCGCCCCCTGTCTTTTAGCCCCTGCTCGGTCATCATTCGACTGCGCTTAGCAGACGGTGATGGTGAACAAAATTTAGCTCCCTAACGTGGGCGCTTAAGGGCGGTTAGATTAAAATAGAAATGATAGAGAGCAAGGTCGCTTACCCACTCTCGGTTTCTAGCCTGTCTAACTGTATAGAAAAAAATGTATATAAAAGGAGTAATATCATTCTAAAAGTGCTTTAATCTCCTGAGTTAATTATGGCCAGCAATCCTAAAAGAAAAAGCGAGAGGTTGAGTAGACGAAAAGAAACCTTGATTAAGAAAGCATACGAGATGGCATTCTTCTGCGACGTTGACGTAGCACTAGTCTTACGTATTCGTAAAACAGGCAAGCTTATCACGTACAACTCCATCGATATTGAGTCGTGGCCACCTTCAAAGGAGCAAATCGTAAGTGTATAATTATCTATTATAGTTGCATATACTAAAAGATTGCCAGAAATCTCATTACCCGCTCCCGGTCAACCTGCGATCACAAGATATTGAAGCCAAGTATAGAAAGCCTTTAATAAAAACTTCAAAGCTTGCAGGTAGAAGAAGGAGAACTAGTAAAGCACCTGACAGGAACGAAGAGGTGCTTGGTGTTACGGAGTTGGAGGAACTAGGGGTAGGGAAAGATCACGTGTATTAAAGCTTCCGTTCCTCTGGAGCTCTCTTCTTGTGACGATTCTCAAACTAACTAAGATACGTCGGGTTGGTTGGTCGGCAAAGGAGGTCGGCTATCACGGGGTGTTTACTCGGAGGTAAACTCGTCACTTATACAAAGCTGTCAAGGTAGTGATAACAATGTAATATTGAGTTGAGCACGAAGCTCCTATCTAATGGCAGACGTGCCAGTCTTATATAGAACCCTCGTCCTCCGTTGATCACCCTGATCACCCTGATCACTCTGATCTAGCTCAGCGTTGCTCAGTTGATCATCACTGATCAATAACAGTCACGTGATTACGTACAAGTGAAATCCTTGGATCGCTTAGCTAGTCTAAGCATCCCTATTTGCTATAAGAGTTTCCTCGATAGTGCTTAACCTGTCAGGACGCCGCCTGGTCTTCACTTATCACCTGACTACACACGTGATTCGTGACACTTCTTTCCTCACTTTGTTATTCGATATAGTAGTATACACTTGACTCTCGTACTCAGCTAGTATTAGTTTACTCCACACGTTTACACTTGAATTTTTAGTAGTCACGTGTATCATCAAACATAGCCAATCAGAATGTATATAAAGACAAAATTTTCGTGCTTATTTGAATGATCATTGGTTGACGACTGTACGCACATTTAATTATAGCATCCAGTGACAATTGAATGTTGATGCAAGGATATGCAAAGGGCGACCCTGCATCGCTGGCCTAAGGCTCCGACGCCGTCGGCTTTAAAGACAGCTTGTGCTACTTAAGACAAATAATCCGCATAGTAAACACCTTTCTTCATAATACCTCAAAATACAGAGACGATGGAGTCGTTCGAAAATCTGAAAGTGAATTCGTGGCTTCAGCATCCCCAGTATACATTCCTGCGATATACCAAAGATTAAGACAAAATTTTCGTGCTTATTTGAATGATCATTGGTTGACGACTGTACGCACATTTAATTATAGCATCCAGTGACAATTGAATGTTGATGCAAGGATATGCAAAGGGCGACCCTGCATCGCTGGCCTAAGGCTCCGACGCCGTCGGCTTTAAAGACAGCTTGTGCTACTTAAGACAAATAATCCGCATAGTAAACACCTTTCTTCATAATACCTCAAAATACAGAGACGATGGAGTCGTTCGAAAATCTGAAAGTGAATTCGTGGCTTCAGCATCCCCAGTATACATTCCTGCGATATACCAAAGATTAACCACAAGCGGAAAAGGGACAACGAGAGCCACCACCACATTGGAGGACGTAGCTTGCAGCAACTGGATTGCCAACTAACGCAGTCTCCCTTGCGATCCCTATCCCGAAACAGCTAGACTTCTATTTTCCCGGGCTACATTATCGGATCGGATCTCATTCGAAAGGCCTCTGAGTGTAAGTGATTTTATTGTATCCTGGACTACACGTTACGTAAAGAATCCAAAAGTCTACCAAAAACGGTATCCAGGTTTCATTGAGCTAATCAGGTGGTGGGTTTTGAATATTTTTGGTTCTTAGGGAAGGGATTCCATTGGCCAGGAAAATCCAAAATTGAAAGTGGGGTCCTGGAAGCGCGGCTTGTTTCAAAGCTAATGGATATTTACGCTTTCTGGAGATGGGATTCCGTAACTACAGGACTTGCTCATAGACTGATTCTATCCAATAGAATCCCTTCCCTAAGAACCAAAAAGATCTAAAACCCACCATCTGATTAGCTTGATAAAAATCCACACTTTTACTAGTTCCTAATTTCTCAGGTCAATAGAGCTATAGAATAGGATAATAATATATGAGAAGGAGATTTAAACAGACTTGAGAAGGGGGGTTGGGCTAGATATAATATACTCAAAGCTGAAATATATAAGAAGCAGATTTAAACAGATCTTGAGAAGAGGGATTTGGTTAGATATATTATACTAAAAGCTGAAACTTCCTATTAGGCTGAGAATGACACAAAAGTGAGTGATTGATTCTAGAAGTAGGAGTGGCTACATGGGCTATATATACGGGGGAAAGGGGTCTGACACGTGATACGCTTCTGCCTAAAACAATGGGGCGTAACACATGTAAATCCAGCACAACACTTCCTTATAAAGTTGTTGAGAGCAAACAGCTTCTGGGCGACGCGAACTTGTCGACATGGGAAAGCTCAGAAGTAGGGCTGCAAAGCTAATGTTAGTGGCTATTTTTGTCTTTCGTCTTCCCACCCCGAATGAGATTTGGGAGTGGCATGGTAACATTACGTACCGGGACGACGAACGAAAAGTGACACAATTAGGCCTTCATCGAGCACGGCCGGCAAGTCTTGAGCTTGCAGTATTTGCACTCGTAGATGTGGTTAAATGGACCGGCGTGACACATTTGGCAAATCCATTGCACCATGGTGGTATCCGACTTGAGCATGATGAAGGAGTGAATGCAATATCCTGGAACGGCCATGGCATTGGTTGGAGAGGGAGCTACTTTGAAGGTATAGCGGAACGCGGTGGATTGAGAGTCTTCGTAGGTGGGACTTGGAAATGGTTAGCAATTTTCCAGATCTGTGAGAGAAGGAGGAGAGATGCGAATCAGTACATACCCCGAGACTCGTCAATAGCAGAGCGCTTGAAGTATGGTGTTTCTTAATCTCTCTCGTTTCTTGTACCTTTTGCTCTATCGTAGAGTACCGCTGAGCGTTGTTCGGCCTTCAAATTCTTCTTATCAAGATAAAGGTGGACAGGTATACAGTAGATAATTACTCTAAACCAGAAAGCAATGAAAATTGAAATAATAGGAGTACGAGGTCAGTTTCTGAAAGCCAAGTGTGTAGGATGGACATGCTTATATATAGACTGTAGACCGTAGACTATTAAATCTAGGGACAAACACTTGAAACTTCATTGGGACAAGAAATCCTATGCTCGTATTTATTTACTAAGTACGAACTCGGCTAACTTGTACAAAATGAGGTAATGGGTGAAGGTGCTACTTTTTGCTTCGCTTACTTGCTTAATTAAATTTACAACACCACTTTCCGGACTCAACTACTACCCTCGGTGTACTTACCTCGCTTCTGGATGTAAATTGGGACAAAACTTAACTAAGCACTCATCTCTCAAGACTACCCACTTCTTTTACTTGCGGATTTTGCTTAATGAATTTTATTTAATCGAGAGTAGGCAAGGCCTCACGGTTGGGGTTAGATGAATCCTTAAGTACACTGCTATGTTATAGATTCTGAGGGTACCATTGAGGAAAAGCAGATAGAGAGGAACAAGAGTAATCTCCAAGTCGCTACATTAACAGACGCAAATCAAATAAGTTATTCATTTGAAACAAAACACCCCTTAATCTGAACCATCCGATTCATCTAATAAAATAACTACTGGAGCCATCCTCTTAGGTAAAGAATAATAAGTACTCTAATTTCTCGAGATAAAAGTCCCCTGCTCGCGCCTCTATCCTACACCTTAGATGATTATCTCAGCGTACTTTCAATTGTATTTTTCTCTATTCTTCTATCATAGACTAAAAAAACAAATTCTAATGAAATGTCAACAATGGTAAAGAAACATATCAAGACCTCATCTATCCCAAAGCTTTGTCGTGTAACTGTAAAACAAGATCTCTACTACTACTTTATTGTCGGCTGGTGTGAGTTCTAGCTTACGGATATGTAACATGGAGGGTACAACAAGTGTATCTACAATGGGAATCACAATCCCCTAAGCAATATGTATTGTCCATGTCGTTTACTGTGTTACACTAAAATAATTGTTAAAAGGGCTCAGGGAAAGGGAGTTACAGAGGCGAAACTTACTTTACAACATGTCCACCAAAAGCACTGTATCAACAAAGTGTCGCCAAAACTAGACCCTAGGAGCTGTTTGTCGATTCTTATTCCATTCTCTTGCCTATCGTTGAGATGGAAGAAAAGGAGAACTGTTTGTGGGCCAAGTGCTTTAAGTTGGTCTCGTAGCTCATCTACAGATGGTGGATTGAAGTCCGACATTATCTAAATTCGATGTTTGGTTGAATACTTTGAGGTAAAATTAGCGAAGAATATAGCAAAGATAGCTTTGTCTTACTAAGTATAGGTAGTGGAGGCAAATGTTCTGATAAATGTGGTCTGTAGACTGCTGGTTTATATAGCGAAATCGAATGCGGACCATAAGTAATAAAGTGCTCGATCTAGAAGAAGGGAATGTATATAATGTCGAAGAATAGCTCTTCTCGAGGAAATGAAGATGTTAATGTTGACTCCAAAGATAGAGCGGACTCCTTTCTTTTATAAACAAAGGACAGAATCGAGCAGTCCAACGGTAGGGCGCTAAGTGATAGGGACTAGGGATGTTTCGGAATTATTTATTCTTACAAGTAATAATCTCCAACGTTGAACAGTCCAGATAAATTTAGAAAGATATGGAGTACATAATAGCCCCGAACTAAAGGCTAAGAAGAGCAATGGGTAAGAAGTCTGAGTCGGCTCCTGAAAGAAAGACGGTGAATATGATGATCCGTGGGAGAATAGGAAATTTAAACATGTTGTTTATGCAAGTAATTATTAGACCTGTTTACGCTAACTAAGAAGAATGAGGTATATTGGAATTATCGAGCGAGAGATTTTCTATAAAGAGGTAGATCCCTAGTTATAATATTATTACTGCGTATTCCTTGATGTATTGTTTTCCTAGCTCATCCCTTTAAATAACTACGTGAAGCGTCTTTCCCGCCCAATTGCAGCACTCAAACTAACTTCATCCTTATCCTTTTCTATTCGGCATCCTTGACCATACTGCTTGCATAGACGCTAATGAGAGCTCGAGTTGTGTCCTCTAAGCCCCACTTCCTGGTTCCACATTGATTAATATCATCAAGTCTTATATCTTCCGTTTCTTTCTTTGAAAATCCTTCCTACGATAAGAAGTTTAGCCATGTTTGTAAATTTTCCTGAGTCGAACGATAGATCGTGTATTCTCCTACGTGGATTAATATTTTATAGAGAGAAATAGGTGAAGACTTACTCAAAAGGTCTTCCGAAGGAGCTACAATAATAAAGCTAAGTTGCAACATCCCTCGTATTAACACTCTTTTTAGGCGCATACACCGCTTCTCTGTCCACATAGAGGACATGGTGGTTTGAAAATCAGAAGACAGCGTTGAAAAGACGAAGAGCTTAAACACGAGAGGGACAAGAATAATGAGCAACTAAAGGGATAAAACCTGCCTTTTGTATTGAGAGAACGGTTCTTGCCTCGGCTGACGATTTTTGCTTTGTGGCAAGAAACCTATTGTGGAGGATTTTCGTTTCTCCTGCCGGCCCGGAAAAGGATATAGACAAGTCTATAGTGACCGCTCAAAATAGAATTATAGGTCGTCTCCTTCCCATGCGATGTTCGAGCACCTAGTCTTTCAAATTTACCCAGCGGGCAGCGCAGCTTTTGCTTACGTGCACGCGAATAGAAGCAGTTGAAAAGACTAGTCAAATCATGCTATATACAAAGTAAAAAGAGAGATTCCATGGCTATCTACAGAGGGGTATTAAGAATACCATTCCTTTCCTTAAACCGCTCAACCCAACCAGTAGTATTGACCAAGGCACAATCGTCATCATTCCCACACATAGCCGTAAAAAAGCGAGCCTTGGTTTCAATTACAGCATCCGCGGGACGTGGAATACTTTTCTTCACCCAAATTGCTAGAGTGCGTTCAATTGGGCCGAGCTGTGGTAGAAAGTTTGAGGTTAGATATAGCGGTACTGAATGAGTTTCAGAGCTAGGTGACGTACTTGACCACGGCATTCCACCATTGTTCGTAGCCCAACCCTCACTATTGCCGGGAAACTGCAGTGTTGTTGTAATTAGTGGAACTTGGTTCTCAGCGTTAAACTTTGACCCTGTCCCGACTGCTCGTGTCCGAGGTTCGTTAAGTTGCTGCTGAAGTTGCTGCGGATCAACTAATCGCCTCTCGTCTTTGTCATGTAACCCGTGCTGAGCTTGCGCCAGTGAACTTATCGGGCCTGGTTCTGGCGAAGTCCACATTGGCATTTGCTGGTGTGAAAAGCTGGCAGGCCAGATCTGTGGATGTCCTGTATTGACAAACGGCGTACCGCCCGTAATCGGGGGCAATGGGAGTAGGGGCGAGTTTGGATATGGGTCTCTGCTATCTACAGAGGGGTATTAAGAATACCATTCCTTTCCTTAAACCGCTCAACCCAACCAGTAGTATTGACCAAGGCACAATCGTCATCATTCCCACACATAGCCGTAAAAAAGCGAGCCTTGGTTTCAATTACAGCATCCGCGGGACGTGGAATACTTTTCTTCACCCAAATTGCTAGAGTGCGTTCAATTGGGCCGAGCTGTGGTAGAAAGTTTGAGGTTAGATATAGCGGTACTGAATGAGTTTCAGAGCTAGGTGACGTACTTGACCACGGCATTCCACCATTGTTCGTAGCCCAACCCTCACTATTGCCGGGAAACTGCAGTGTTGTTGTAATTAGTGGAACTTGGTTCTCAGCGTTAAACTTTGACCCTGTCCCGACTGCTCGTGTCCGAGGTTCGTTAAGTTGCTGCTGAAGTTGCTGCGGATCAACTAATCGCCTCTCGTCTTTGTCATGTAACCCGTGCTGAGCTTGCGCCAGTGAACTTATCGGGCCTGGTTCTGGCGAAGTCCACATTGGCATTTGCTGGTGTGAAAAGCTGGCAGGCCAGATCTGTGGATGTCCTGTATTGACAAACGGCGTACCGCCCGTAATCGGGGGCAATGGGAGTAGGGGCGAGTTTGGATATGGGTTTTGATACTGGTCGAATAACCTCTGCTGCTGGCTCTGAACAACATCGTGGGCATATCTTTGCACTATCAACGTCGATGTCATCACCATATCTTCTCTTTGAAGACAGATCAGTATCTCCGTTAAGGCTGGCTTTTTCGGACTTTTGTGCCATGTCATTGGCTAACTTGTCCATCTCCAAGTATGGTGTAACATGTTTCATCAATTCGCTGCGTATCGAAAGGATTTCAGGGTAGGTCCAGCCATATGCCAGAAGCCCGTCAACAATGGCGCGTGCAGCGGGGGCGTTTAACGATCTGGCGCGCTTCCCTAGATCGGGAAGCTTGTCTTCCCGATACTGAATGACAAGTCTTATATCCTCCTTCGTCAAGTTCTTCTCCCAACTACATCATCGAACATGTGTTAGCCTTCAGTGGCATAAAAGTCAATTGGAACTCACTTAGCGGTGACCTCCGACCCAACCTCGAGAACAGAACCAGGACCTTCCTCAGCAAGTAGTTGCATGTAGCCTCTGCTTTTCTTGTAGTCATCCTTCAGGGTGTTCAAGGAAATGCCGGAGCTTTCGGCGAGCTCTTCGAAGGCAATCGTCTTCCGGCCCCGACCAGACGAAAGTTTTAGCTTGTTCGATGAATATATGTGGTCTACATCATTGGCCAAGAACAAAAGGCTGAGGCGGCTTGCACATTCATACTCTCCATTTCCCTGCCTTATCTTCTGGCGACCTCGCTGTAGCCGACAGAGTCTCCCGCTGGGGCCAGTTTCGGAACCTTCAAATATCTTCCCCTTGGTTGACCACAGCCTTTCGTAAGACTGCAAGGGAAGTGCTGCGGCCTTTTCTAGGCCACGAACAGTTCGAACCAAACGTTGCACACGAATCTGCTTATCATGCCCAAGGATTTTTTCAAAGTACGCCGCAGCGATACCGTTAGAGCCTGATGAAGAAGCATCCGCACTCGCAGGCCTAGGAACAACCTCCGTCAACAGAGCTGCACCGGATAGTGTACTGGCCGAAATAATAGTGTTTGGTGAGGAATGACACTGTGATGTGGGCTCTGAGATAGGATTGCTGGATGAGACGGTGCTTGATGGAGGAGCTGTCAAGGGGGTGTCTTGTGGAGCAGCGGATGCTCTCGAGGGGGAGTTGTCGTGCGAAGAATTCGACGGAGGAAAGTTTGATACATCAATTCCAAGTGGACTCTTGGGTCTAGCCGAAAAGACTTCTCTGTGAAGTAGTGGAACGAGTCGCCAGCAATTTTCTGCGGTACCTCGCTCAAGGAATTCTCTGAAAGAAGCTTCTAGTTTCTGCTTCTAAGTCAGCGAGGCCTAATATTAGGGTAATGACACGGTATCAATTACCTCTGACTTGATGATATCTGTTGGCGATAAATAACTCAAGGCCCTGACAAGAATTTCTTCAACTTTACTTCCATGAGCATCACGATCGGTTGACTCGGGGATGGATTCCATAAGGTGATCTTCAACCTTTCAATTTGTGCCGTGGAAAATGTGAGAAGGAAAGAAGGACTTCAAGTCCACTGATGGACTTCAAGTACTTGCAGGTGGCGTGCCCACGCGCTAAGCCTCTTGCTGCGCGTTATCCCTGCTTGCAGATATTCATGCCTTCGACCGTGCCTAGGAAGTTATAATCAAATACCCCTGGATTGAATTTCGGTCCGGGCAGTGAGTGACCATGTTCTCAATTGAATACCCAGAGGCAATGCGATCTCGATTGAGGCTAGCCGTGAGATATGTATAAGAAGCTTGTGGAACGAGGCAATCTGCATACGCCCTCGTCGTTGCTGGTTCGCCTTACTTTTTTCCCTCATTCACTCGTCAAGATGCTAGGATATCCTCCTGTCGCTTCAATCAACCCTGATTTGAGCACATTTGAAAGAACAGTTACGAGATCTTCCCATTGTTCTACGGAACACCTCGTGAGTTATGCCATTTAATACTTCTTCCTTGTGCTCACATTGTGTGATAGATCGGGGTAGCCTTGACAATCTCTTTTGGAATCTCCAGTGCAGACGGTTATAGCTGCAAGCACCCGGAATTTCACACAACGACAATTGAAGGGTTCAAAATCATATCTTTCAAACATCCAAACATTGTGGAAATCCAGTTCTACGATCAGTATTTTGATACTACCACGAACGCTTTAGGGGCCTCTTGGGCAGGGCGTTTTATTCTTTTTCGTCATTGGTACTGGATCCGGCTGCTCCAAACTGGGTTCAGAAGGAATGACAGACCATTCCGATTGATCGGTGCTCAGACAGGGTACTTAATTGGGGGAAGCTGCTGTGGTCACGGTACACCGATGTCCCATGCCGAGTTAGCAGAGTGTTGGGAAGGTGGGATCCTCCTCGCAGAAAGTCATGGAGGATGGGGGCGGTTTATTGAGCATATACGGACCTATTCTGCCATGGTTATGTGGATGAAGTTTGGCAGGCATTTCTCACAACTGGAGACTTCTTCTTTATGGAAGAAACTTTTCCCTCGAGGAAATTCCGGCTTGCCAAAGCAAAAAGAAGGAATAAGGGTTACACGGAAACCACGAATGCGATCCCGGAAAGCTCTTGATCGGAGCGAGAGAGACTTCGAGTTCGCCTCATATGAGGAAGATTCTAGTGCTTGATAATATTAAATTGTTTTATTACTCTCAACTCACTTCCATTGCCTCATATTGTACAGGTTAGCCGAGTTCGTACTCAGTAAATAAATAGGGGCATAGGATTTCTTGTCCCGATGAAGTTTCAAGTGTTTGTCCCTGAATTCAATGGTCTACGGTCCACGGTCTACATATAAGCATGTCCATCCTACACACTTGGCTTTCAGAAACTGACCTCGTCCTCCTATTCTTTTCAATTTTCATTGCTTTCTGGTTCGGAGCAATTATTTACTGTATACCTGTGCAACTTTATCTTGATAAGAAGACGTTGAAGGCCGAACAACGCTCAGCGGTACTCTACGATAGAGCAAAAGGTACAAGAAACCAGAAAGATTAAGAAACGCTACAATACGACCTGTAAGTTTTCCCAGATCTCGTACGTGGGTGCAATATACTAATAATATGACAATCAAAGAATCTTCACCAGCATAAACAATGGACCTACCCAAGGACCCTCGAAATTGGAGTTTGCCTCATAGTCAACACGCATCGAACACCTTTCAAAACCCGTCAGCCTTCCAACAAAACTCAAGCCTTGTTTCGCAGATACCAATTACATGGACTCCCTCAATCTCACCCAAGGATATTGATTTGGCTTCTCGCCTTCCGGCCTGCCCCTTAGAATGTCAAAGTCAAGAGAAAACTTCTAGTGCACCTGCTGATACAGGAATCTACACCTGTACTCAGCACGGCTGTACTCTTCTATTCGACACGATATTTGAGATGAAGCACCACAGGCGAATACGTCATCCGAACCCTGTAAGTTCTATTGTTTCCCCTATATTTTGAAATAAGCTAATTGCCATTTTTATAGTGCTATAAAACAAATCCTTGGACCGGAAAGAGATGTGATTTAAAATTCTCTCGGCCACACGATCTTACACGACATGTGAATTCTATTCACAAAGTATCTAAGGAAAAGGAAAAGTGTGAGCTGTGTACAGATAGGGGATTTAGCAGACACGATGCGCTCGTCAGACATATGGGGTCAGCGCATCCCGAACATAAAACAGGAGCTAAGAAGCGTAAGACCAAATGTGTGTAAGGTTTACCTTTAGTGTTTCCATCTGTGTATACTTGGACAGTCGTATGGGCTATGTCATGCTTTCTATTAAGTTCTATTGCGTCGGGGGAATTGATCGATGGTGCGTGATGTTGGTCGAGGTCAAAAGAAGTATTTGCTATAAACTTTGGCGGGAATAACATTGAAGAATCTGTTCTCTGTGTAAAACCTAGTAACCTTGTCGAATCGTACAATTGCCCCGCATTTTGTGACTCGGTGATTCTCTGGTGATACGCTCACGCTACTCTCCTCCAATCATCGTTTGCGCCCCACTAATATCCGCGAGAGCCAATAGGAGAATGTTTCCTGGCATTCCGAACACAACTGGGTGTTCCGGGTGCCAGTGCGGGTGATGTGGGTGACGCCCACCACAAACAAAAGATACCTTCATCAATGGCGAGCTTGTCATGATGAGGTTTAGACAGCACCAGTATCTTGGTACGTGGTGTAGTCGTGACACCTGGCCTGTGGGTTGTGATTAATTCTGCGAGTTCCTGGACAAGTACCTTGTCAGCGTGCTCAAATGGATGAATGGCCGGTCATACGGTATCTTTATCTTGAACAATGTGTAGTAGATCTCCTACGCTTTGTTAATATTGCTATAGGGAAAAAGTGATGATATAGCTATATAAAATGTGTGGAAACTATATACCTCACGTTGCTGGGATGATCGATCAAGGATTTCAATGGTGAAAGTTGAGGCCTAGGTGACCTTGTGCGACCAGCGCTCTCTTTATCTTGTTCTAGATATACTACATATACTGCAACAAGATAGATTCTTGGATCAACTTGAAGTCACCTGAAATATCACCACAGAAGGTACCTCTCCACCCCCATTTCTCCTTAGCAGGTTTGTTAAAGAAGTATTCTAACCACTAGATAGTTATGACAACAACCATCGATAAATTGCTTGAGGATGGGCGTATTGTCACTCACGCCAGAGTGGTCGTTCATACTACAGGTCCACTTGGCCCAAACACCCCAATGAGCGACAATCACTGGTCTATTTACTTGCTTCTAGCAAAGGGTGGTTCACTTCGCTTGAACATGAGAGCAGAGTGGGATGACGACGCCGAAGCATGGAACACAGAGGGAATACTCGATTGCTCAATACATACATACATTAAGACAAATTCTTGTATCGAGTTCTGGGACTATCCAATTCCAAATATTTCTGTTGGGTGGATTTGCACTCTTCTTTGAAACAAAGAACGCGATTCGTATGAGATGTCAGGGGGAGGTTCTGGTTGCCGCTACTGGGTGTAAGTACTTCTATACTCATATGCAACAGCTGCTAAGTTGGCTTCAAGTTATACTATTATTTGTCTACTCGAAGATCAACAATACCTTTCATCTGGTTCTGCCAATAGTTTGTGGCCGAACCTGCTCTACAGGTACTCTAGATCCGGGGAAAAAAGAGACTTACCAATGGTCAAGGGAGAGTTCTATGAGAGTGGCCGATTTCCAAAATCAACGGTTCAACAAAGTACCCAAAACGCCATGGCGGCTACACCATCTGTAGCTACCAGCTCATCATCTGCTGTTTACACATACCAATCACTAACTACGACGACTGAGCAGCCATATTATTATGTCCATGACGGGGAGTATTTTTACTGGAATACCCGAGAGTCTATCAAAGTAGATCGTCCAAAGAATGTATGGGTCAAAAATGCGAACGGATGGTCGGAAACCAACAGGGAGAAATACTGGCGATTCTGGGATGGGAAGAAGACTTGTTATGAATGAGTATAGGCGCTTAGTGTATTTTACCAGACAAATTGTGTTAGTCGAAAGGATACACGCCAGAGACTTGGCAGTGTTAAATATAGGAAGAACAAAGAAGTCCCGTCCTTACAATTTCATTGTTACTATATTCTATCAACAATTCATCTATCTCTTGACTTCTTCTTAGTTATTAGGCCTAATTAGGCATAGGGTGAGATAATTGAAGAGCATATTGAATCCGAATATCTCTGACTAAATCTGGGAACCATCTAGACTATGTTGGAATACGCATATTTTAAAAAAGTTGAAGTGGGTCTCCGATTGACTTTAATTTCCTTTTACTTCATATCAAGTTGTACTCGTGGAGTAAGGGTGCTTCTCTCTATCCATTGGTATGCGGCGCCGGGTTGTTCACTTGAAAGTGAACTCGTTACTTGTATCAAAGGTGTCAAAAAATATAATAAGATTGATAAACTAAGTTGAGCATGAAGCGCCTAACTACTGGCAGACGTGCCAGTCTAGTTGGGTATACTAGAGCGCTGGTCGCTCCCCTCGCATGGGTCGCTTGTCGCCCCTAGCGATTCTTAGTCACATGACTTACAATATAAAGAAATCCTTAGATTGCTTAACTAGCCTAAACTTTCCTATTTACTGTAAAATCCTTGGATGTGCTTGTCCTGTCAGAGCGCCGTCTGGACTTCATTTATCACATGCTAACACGTGATTTGTGACAACCAGTCACCCCGCCACTTCACCACTTCACCATTTCATTCACTACTTCACCACTTCACTCATCACTTCACCTTTCCACTTCACCACTTCGTCTCCTCACCTTCTCACTTCACCACACCATTCACCACTTCACTCATCACTTCACCATTTCACTCCCCACTTCACCACTACCCCACCTTCTCTTCCCACTCCTTACTATGGCTTCTTTTAACCTTTATCACGAAACTGCAACCGACGATGAAATAGCAGCCTTCTGTTTAACTCCAAACCATATATCTCTTAGCGAAGCTTGTTATGATAACCACGTGGTTAGGCTATCTGACGAAGCAGTAGTAAAGTTTGGTATAGGCGTTAAGGAAGAGGAGGCGGAAAGTCAAAGGCGGGCTCATGAACTAATCAATAATAATATCGTTCGGATTCCATTGGTCTATCGTTTTTTCACTAAAGAACAACAAGGCTATATTGTTATGGAGTATATGCAGGGAAGAGTCATGGAGCCTGTGGAAAATTCTTTTCTAAGAAATAGAATTGCTGATATTCTTGCTCATCTTGCGAATATACGCGGTTCTATGCCTGGTCCACTTGGTGGTGGAGTGTCATGTGGTATCCTTTGGTCTGAACACAGCGAAGAACCTTTTCTTCATACTGTTAAGGATATGGAAAATTGGTTCAATATGAGATTAAAAAAACAAGATCCTAAACTAATATTCAGCGAATCTGAATTGGTTCTGTGTCATCTTGATATAGCTCCTCGAAACTTCCTCTTACTACACGACAATTCTATTTGTCTTCTTGATTGGGCTTCTGCTGGGTTTTATCCAAGAGTTTTCGAAGTATGTACACTACGAATTACTCATGGATTGAAAGATTCTTTTCATGAAGATGTCCTGAAGCTGGGGGATTTAACAGAGAAGGAGGAATTTCAGATAACTTCAATGATATTGGCTTATTCCAATAGCGTAAGATATCACTTGTAAGTAAGTCCTCGTCTTTTTTTCTTGTTGATTTTTCTCATCAGCTCTCTAGCGGACCCATCCAGACGTTACACGAGACAAACCTTGTACCCGTCCTGGAGCACCAGGACGATGATCCTAGCGATGATTGATGGTTGATAACAGCGCCGGGAGACGGTCCTAATTCTACAAAGGTACATTAAGTCTCAAATTATACACAATTTGCCCAGAACTAATTATATTGCTCTTAGGAACTTCTATGCTGGCCACATTATCGGATCAAGAACGACGCACTATTGCCAGACAGGTTATTACGTACTCCGGAGATTTATACAAACTACAAAGCACAATGATGGCACNCTTAGGAACTTCTATGCTGGCCACATTATCGGATCAAGAACGACGCACTATTGCCAGACAGGTTATTACGTACTCCGGAGATTTATACAAACTACAAAGCACAATGATGGCACGTGCTAGAACTTCCCGGGGAACAATCATTGATCGGATACCATTCGAAAGGCCTCAGTTGTTTCTGCCATAATAGATTTCCAAAGCTGTGTCTACGTTCCGAAGTTTTAGGGGGCTCTCGAAATATTCCGACGCGCGGCGCAACGACCACACAAGTGGTTTACAATANACCATTCGAAAGGCCTCAGTTGTTTCTGCCATAATAGATTTCGAAAGCTGTGTCTACGTTCCGAAGTTTTAGGGGGCTCTCGAAATATTCCGACGCGCGGCGCAACGACCACACAAGTGGTTTACAATACTCAAGGAGGAGTTTTCGCAACATCTGGACGCTGATACCTTAGTAGCCTTGGTGGATTTGGCACGGCTTTATATTGCTTTTGGGGGTTTTGCCGAAGAAGACATAGATGCTATTAAGCGAGGAGAGTAAACAACGTAATTTCATT
>CAJVRM010000369.1:0-29356 GCA_911693285.1 Hymenoscyphus albidus | reverse complement strand
ATGTTGGGGGGTCGTGAGGATTTCGATAGGTATCTGAGAGCCCGCTGAGCGCACTGGAGGTTCGTGAGTCGTGGAGGTTCAGGGGTTCGTAGTGTGTTGTTGGTAGTCAATATGTGAGAATGCACGTCTAGGACAGTACAGGTTGATAGATTAAATTGACTACGAGGAGCGAAAGAGGTCCCAGGACCTGAAGCTATTTGAAGTTGAGCTCGTCGCCTCGTGGCTCACGTGACTAAAACCACATTCACTATACACAAATCAAAATCGTCACAATAATTAATAACTTCTTCTTTACTCTTTCTTTACGTAAGCGTCTTCTTTAGGCGTAGCATCTTTAATAATTATTCTAGAATAGTAAATTATTATAAAGTTAAAGTTATATTAAATAGTAAGGTAATACTAAATAGCTATATTTAGAGGTATAGATTATACGTCGCCCTTTAGTACTCTACTAAAAGTTTAACCTAATATCTATATATTAATCTACTTCTATAATAACCTATAATATTAATTAATATTATTTATTATATAAGTTTAGCTAGTTATTTCAAGTATTTATATAGAAAAATTATCTAAAAAGAATGTATTATTATTTTAATATCTAGTTTATAGTAATAAATCTAGAGTGCCGGCTTAGTAGTGCTAACCCCTTTTACCAGTAGTAAAAAATTCTAAAAAAAAAAATTTAATCGAAAAATGCTAAATCTTCTAATTAGTCGACTAAATACTTAATAATTACACCTTACTATAAACACTTAACTCTTATATACTCCGAAGCCAAAAAGTACTAGTGTTGAACATGAAACGCTTCAATGCAGTCTTCAAAACGACCAAAATAACTCTAGATTGTTTCAACTACCTAGGTATTCAATAATGTTCGCACCCTATTTTTTTTTATTTGTTTAGGGAGTTTAAAATAAGGAAAAGAAAGGGGATAAATAATACACAAGGAATTACTTGGAGCAGATTTCTCCTTTATTTTTCTGTTAACTTTATATGATTCAAGTACAAGTACAAGGTTGGAAAGGACTATGCGTTTTTGATCAAAAGGTCAAATTTTGTCACGTGCGTGTTGGCGACCAGGTGAAACCATGCTTCTAGATACAATCCTAGCTTTCACCTCAAGCAATTATCCTAATAACTTAACAGATAGTATAAATTTTAGGAAATTCAAACCATATCACATGCCGAACACTGGCCGCGCGCATATAATTAGCGCAACGATTGTGCGATCTGTTTCTACGGGAATGGAGAATGCGTAAGATTATACGATGTACTTCAAATCGATTACAAACACATATTATAAAAACATAACTAAAAACAGTCCACTTAAAATTTAGCTAGTTATAACACTATTAGGTTTTGGATATTTTTGGATATTTCTTTTCTTCTACTGTATAAACTTACATGGTTGCGGTACTGTAAGAGCGGCCTTCAGGGGGCGAGGAATCCAGTCAGTTTTCCCTTCTCCGTAGAGAGCGATGAAACTCGCTACAAGGACTGCCGTAATATAATTTAGCATAAAACTTCAAGACCCTTCTACTTCCTTCGTAGGGATAAACCCAGAAAGTCGAACTTTCATGTGGAATACGCTAGGAACGGAAGGATTGGCTTTAAGTTACTTGCCGAACCCTGTCGAAACTCATAGGGACATAAATTATATCCAACTGAGATATATCTTGTACTTTCCCTCCACTTTATGGTGACAACGGTAGTAAGGCTAGAATGTAACTATACCCGGGGGAAGGTCATTGAAGCTTTCGAAATTTCGGTAATAGGACTTCGCTTCCCAGAAAGTATAATCTATTTTCTTCTGCAGAGCATGAATAAGACAAACTTCGTAGACATTTATTTTACTATATGCAGCCTGTAGCCTGCAACTTACTGCATTTATCCATGTGGAGCTACAAGTTACAGTTGTACCCGGGTGTAAAGATGTCCCAATCGACTATAAAAGTGGTCAAGCACCCAATTAGTTTTCCCAACCATCGCACCAACATTCACTCTTCTACATATCCTATATACTTTCTAAGCCTCTTTCGCCATCTTCGAACGACCTCAGTCGCGCAAAATGAAGTTCTTCAATGTATATTTAACTATGGCACTGTCAAGGAGTTAGATCAGGTGACCTGCGTTCATTCATGAAGCTATTCACAATTATGGATAAACCAGCACAGACCAGTGTCAACCGACTTAAAAGATAGATCTCCTTAAGAATCTCTTCTCTCCCTGTAATCAATCTATTCAACCAAGTCGCAATTGTCCTCGACTTGCACTTGTACCGTGACAGGCACTCGCATCCGTTGCCATCGCCAAAGTCGACCAGCTCCCCCAGAATTCCTGCAACATAGATGGCCTTGGAATCTGCCAAAAGCATTGTGCCTTCGTTAGCAAACCCCTTGTCCATATAATCACAAAGGTTACTGACAAATAATTAATAGGGTAGCCAAGGTCAATGGTGCAAGTACAATAATCCTGGAGACGTCCCCGATGCCAATCTTTTCTGCGATTGCAAGGACAACACATCATAAGCTTCTTCCTGCGAGAAGGCATTGAGCTCGGAGTCAGAAGGGCATTATGTTTTTGAAATGGGACGCTTGTGCTGTTGTCGAAACACTTATGGGGTATATTAGGTGTGGTGTTGTACCATCTTTACTATTCTTTTCCCGCCAAATGTCTGCTTTCGGACTTCGATGTAAACTTATTTTAACTTCAGAATTCTGCTTCCACTTCAGCGCTCATGGCCACGAACTCGGAATATGAGAGAAGGTGTATGTTTACTCCCTACGTACATAGCTGATGTACCTTTAAAGTCTTCCTGTATGTAAATTATACACAGCAGTTGTTTCTATAAAACCCAAGTCAGTTATCTCCAACCCAGACATTCCATGAATAGCAGTATGATATGTCTTAAATGTCGATTTCACCATGCCCAAGTCCTACTCATATTGCACTTAGAGAAAAGATTAGTCTTGTTACATGAATCCAACGCATAGGGGCTATTTTATATGGTGAAAGTGTTAGAGGATAACTTTCCCAATCTGACTTCCTATAGGCTATTGATCGTGATCATTCCCTCCTTGATCGATAAAGTAAAATAACGCCTCCCTCCCCTCCTTCACTTCCTATTCCTTATACTTATTCCCACGCATCACGTATCACCCCTTACCCACTACCTGCAGTCTCTATTTCGGTCAATCGATTATAACACATGAGCCTCTCAGCGGTATCTTGATTCTTGAACGATCCTAAAGCTCACCCGCCAGTACCCAGCAACCTCCCCTCCCCATACAGATAGCTACTCAACAATAGCGACAAGCTAGCCGGCCATACAGCACAGAATTAACTAGATTTATTACTTTATTAATAAAATAGACAGGAATCAGAATTTAACATAGACACTTACACCAGCTTCACCATTGTCAGCTTTGCAGGAAACAGTATTTCCCTTAATGCCTTTCTCGGGCACTGTACCAACTGTAACTTGGGCACATTTGCGTTCTTGTGGGAATCCCGCGGATTTTGTGGTAGCACCCTATATGTATACATTATTAATTAGTATTCCCATTTTTACTTTTAAGAATAGTGGAATAGAGTAACATTTGAAGTAATAGACTATTGGAATTTTGCTTTTAACAGAAAGGGTAGTACGAACACAAAAGACATCAAAATTACAAATCCCACCTGCTGGAAGAGGGTATCCGCGTAGGGTAGTAAATTCAGCTAATACTGTGGTGGTCAGATAGGCCACAGTTGTAAGAATAGCTGCGATTTGCATGGTGATAAAGTTCTGAGATTCTGGGGAATTTATAACTATCGCACAGCGAAGTCCAGGTAAAAATATAGCTTGTAATGTAAATTGACGTGAGTGGACAATGAGTCTACAAGAACGGATATCTGGCTACTATTATAGGCGGCTATCGGACGCCTATAATCTGACAGAAAACATGGGTATCTAGCTAATTCTAGTACAAGAACTAGTATCTCCTGGTTGCATCAAATGTAAGAGAAGGAACAGAGAAAATAATCAGGTGGGAGTACAGATTCACTCACATACTACAGGGCACCCTAGGAGCACTTCCCACTCACATCCACTTTGTAGTGGTCAAAGAGTCCAATTCGAATAATACACTTGCGAAACCGAGTAAGTTTGGATTTTGACGTTTGAGTTATCCACCTTGAATCCTAACAGTTCGTCCCAGGTGAAATGGCGAAATAAATGTGAAATTTCCAGGGTTTGTTATCCTGTTGCTCTCCTTATCCGCTCTAATAAACTTACATTTTTTTCACCTGGGATTCTAGAAAGAAGTCTGTGGTATATAGCGCGCCTGCGCAATATTCCGGCTGGTCTGACCACCTAGACTTGATAGTCGGTCCGTCCCTTTTCTAGGATGGCTGTCGCCTGAGGTCGGCGGAAGCAAGTGTGGGGTAGAAAACACCCACCAAATTTGTGCGGTCACATATAAGCGCATATTTTGTAGGGGACGCACGTGCTGCACCTCAGAAAACCTGGTGCTTTACACCGTCACCTTAATTATCCATGATCTCTTAACACGCCACGGTCACATTTTGATCGCAGGATGATAGGACATAGAGCTAAATGAGAGCTTTTTGGGCCTACATAGAAGATTACAGCTTGAAAAATGACTCTTATAGTGTAAAAGCCATTTCTACCTGAGACTTGCTTCCGCCTAATAATTGCTTTGGCCGACCGCAAGCGACACAGCAGAGAAAGCACGAACCGAACATTAGTTGAGCTTCTGTTCACTTAGCAGTTTTATCTAAGCTTTAAGAAAGACTTGTTCTTTTTTGGAATTTATCACTTAACTACTGTAGGGGATTGTAATGCCAAAAGTGCAGAAGTAGAGATGACGTAACCGGGAGGTAAACCCGCACATAAAGCTCCCGTTAAATTAATACAAAACATATCCGGATACAGGTGCGAGAAATAGCAACAGAACGCGGTCATAGGCGTACAAGGAGTGTCGGTCCAGAAACAAATTCCGGATCCTGCTTAGCAAGCTGACGAGGGGAACGTACCGAGGCGAGTCATGTGACAGATCCATGCAACCTGACCATACAGGAAAAAGCCCGTTGAGGTATCAAAGTCTATCAGATGACAGACGGGTAAGGTTCGCGTTCCCAGGACGCTAAAGCTTCTAATTAGCTTTTGTAATACGCCCAGGGACATCCTTAACTCTTAAGCGAGGCTTGGCCCTTAGCTATTAGTAATCACTTAAACTTTAACGTACTTCATAAGGAGTCCGGATTTATAAGCAGTCCGGATTTTTTACCCCACCATTGACCACCCTACACACTTTCAATCTACATAACTTACCCAATTATTGTTCAAATGTCTCGAAACGAAGGTCAAATTGCTCTTGCAATCAGTGCATACAATAAGGGTCAATTTACAAGCTTAAAAGCAGCTTGTTCAAGGTACGATGCGCCATATTCTACTACTTACGACCGCGTCAAGGGAGCTATTCCACAACGCGATTTCCGACCCCGAAACCAGAAACTCACCGACCTCGAGGAATCAGCACTTATACAATGGATGTTATCAATGGAAGCTAGAGGTCTGCCAGTACGGAAAGATTCGATACGCCAAATGGCCGATTTACTACTGGAAAAGCGAACTGAAGTAGGTCGAATTATTGTCGGAAAATGCTGGGTTGACAACTTTATAAAGCGCCACGACTCTTTACGGACGAAATACACTCGTAAATACGACTATAAGCGCGCAAAATGCGAGGATCCTATGATTATCCGAGATTGGTTTCGATTAGTACATAATATTGTTGCGAAATATGGTATACTAGCGGAGGATATATACAATTTCGACGAGACTGGCTTTCAGATGGGAGTAATTGCGACCGCAAAAGTTGTTACAGGGTCAGAATATACAGGACGGGCTATTCATATACAACCAGGGAATCGCGAATGGGTTACAGTTGTCGAATCAATTTGTGCAGATGGATGGGTGTTGCCTCCAATGGTTATATTTGAGGGCAAGGTGCATATATCGACTTGGTATACAGATCAATTACCAGCAGATTGGACAATTGCACTTAGTGATAAAGGGTGGACCAATGATTCCTTAGGTCTTAAGTGGCTTTCAGACGTATTTGAGAAATATACCAAGGACCGTGTAAAAGGAGTATATCGACTTTTAATCCTCGATGGCCATGGTAGTCATTCTACTCCCGAATTCGATCTTTTCTGTTCAGAACATAACATCATAACGCTTTGTATGCCACCGCACTCATCTCATCTTTTACAGCCATTAGATGTTAGTTGCTTTGCAGTTTTAAAGCGACTTTATGGACGAGGAGTCGAGGAGCTAGTACGAGCCGGCACATATCATATCGATAAACCAGACTTCCTTTCAATATATCGTGTAGCCCGTACAAGTACTATGGTCAAAAACACAATCTGTAATGGATTCGCAACTACTGGCCTTGTCCCGTACAACCCAGATCAAGTATTGAGTAAATTACATACTCAATTACATACGCCTACTCCTCCTTTACTTTCTCCAAACCTACTACCTTGGGTCCCTGAGACACCCCATAATACATATGAGGCAGATCAGCAAACCCAGACAATTAAAGCATCTATTAAACGACGTACAAACGTTCTCTCAAGCCCTACTGCTATTGCATTAGATCAATTGGTTAAAGGGTGTAAGATGGCTATGCAATCAGCTACGGTTTTGGCAGAGGAAAATCGACGTTTACGAGCTGAATCTGAACGTCAAAAGAAGAAGAAGACTGTGCGACGTCAATATATTGCTACTGGGGGTGTTCTTACAGGTCAGGAAGGGAGGGAACTTATTCAAAATAGTGATAATATGGTTTTGGATGAAGCTGTGGCCCCGCTAATTGAACCACGAATTCGTGCACCACGAACCTGTAGTATATGTAGATCACTAGCGCATACTGCTCCTAGGTGCCCAGATCGAGAATAAGAAAGATAGTATAGTTTATATAAATAAATATTAAGTGATTAAAGTTCTATGATTTTTAAAAGTTGGATGGTGGGGTAAAAAATCCGGACTGCTTATAAATCCGGACTCCTTATGAAGTACGTTACTGTGGCAATGAGAAAGGACAGAACGCACTAAACGTAGAAGAGGGAGCAAGCGAGGACAAGTAGAGAACAATTAATAGCGCGACCCCGGCCCGTGCCTTACTTAGCCTCTTTCGAAAAGCAGTGTTTAGGGGCTGGGCGAATAAGCAAGGGCTCATTCAACCAAACTAATTCCCCGCTCCTCTTCTCTCTCTCTGGGTGTATGTGGTGGGTGCGACCCCCTATGCCGCAGCACCTACGCGACACTAAGAATGTGACGGTGAAGATGCAAGTGGTGAGGACGTAGACAGTAAGACTGACGACTGTACGAGTGAATAACAAAAGTCTGATTCGAAGTGAGGTGAGAGCATGGTGCAGCAGTACTACTTGTCCGTAATAAAGAACCCATTTTGTAATTTGGGACTTGCCAATTGCCATTTCCCATTTGCTATTAAGTCGATACCGGTTTGTATTAACTGTACGAATAGTATGCTATAATAGTGGCATCGGAAGCTTTGAAGGAGGTAAAAATCCAATTCGTGCAAGTTGAGGTTTCCACTCTACGGTATTAACACAAACTCCGGAACCAAGATATCCCCAAAAAGCTCTCGATATACAAGTGTTCAAACCTCTAGCTTGTTCATCATTTCCAAATGTACTCCCGCACCTAAACCGACATCCGCCAAACGTAGATGGATCTCCCACCTCCCACCTCTTGCACCGCTTCCCCGCAGTTTCAGAAGTAGTGATCGAAAGGTTTTCACGTGGAGAAGAACGGACTATCCAAAGATTTCCCAACGGGGCCACAGTCAAATCACTCCTCCCGGCCTTACTGTAACACGGGGGGGTTTGGCTTTCATGTACCTCTCACCGTCAAGATCACGCCAATCACCACGATACAAATAAATGGGGAGACATTGAGATCCACATACGATGGTTTTACAGATGAAGCCATCAGGGTTATCGAGTGGAATATTTCGGTTGGCCTACACTACATGTCCTCTGAGTCCCCACCTCACAACGTCAGGTTCCGAGTGCTCATCAAAGTTTTCAACAGCGGCATTAACAAGATCCCAAGAGGGCCCTTAATTTACTACAGAATCCTTGATTCCCGGGAACCCGGGAAGGGTATAATATATACCAATATACCCTAACCGTTACCGTTTCAAACGATCCAGGACACGCTAGTTGGCCTTAGAATATGAATTAAAAATTAAGTCCTTATAGTAGTATGTTGTTTTGTGATCATGTGATAACTTTTCGACCTAACTACCACTATAAAAACTTAATCATTATATACTCTAGAGCCAACTAGTAGCACACTATTTAACGATCCCGGGAAACAAACACAATTATGGCACATAATCTAATATTTATTTCACCCATCCGATATCACGGATAAAACCTTACTACAGCAACCCCTCCCCCTCCCCACCTCCCAAGTCCCAGCCTTCGGCAACAGGAATCCCAATCCATCCCAGACCCTCTATCTGGAATATTCTATTCTATCCTACGTGGCACCATGTTATACAGAAGTCCACTAGCATTCGTCACATGACCTGTAAAACCAGTTGGAGTACAAGTATTTCCACCCAAAGTTGTTCCGCTGTACCCAACCAATCCAATAGAAAGTTTACTACATAAAAGTTACTATTATTATGCCCAGGAAAAAGTAATATACAATCTTATCCCACCTTGATTCAAACTCTCTTATTATAGTAGTCAAAAGTAATGTATCCTTGATTGGTCTGGAATATCCCGAGATAGATTAGAATTGAAAATTGCGTAGAATCGAGTTTGAGATAGCGAACGCTGCTACACGGAATTATCCCTATCCTATTCTATCCATTACATTTGTGTTATGCTCTTCATAAGGTCCCCATCAAAAAGACCCTAAAGATATATTGCTGCCGTGGTGATTATTTCATCTCCTAGTACCTAAAAGCCTGTCCTACTAGTGTTATGTCACAGACACAAATAAGATACAAAGAAGTATACTAAGAGATCTATTGTACTACTCTACATTATCTACGCATCTTTTCCCCATCCTATTTTACAAGACGACAGAAGCTTCTCCACCAGGTTAAAACCCAGCGCCTCGGTCGAAAGAAAGGATATGAGCTGTCCTGGTATCTCAAAGGAACAAGATCCGTAAACGCCAGATGAATGCAGCAGAGAACACCACCCATTGCAAGTAATGTACACCCAAGCGAGATTTCGCCTCCCCTTTTTCCCAACGCCCACCAAATCAAAGCAAAACAATCCACCCCCCCAAAACCCCGTTTTGTACATTCAACTCCTGCCGTCTAAACTTTCTCCTTCCCCTTCCCTCTGTCCTTTGCGATTGCCTTCTCATGCTTGGCTTTCGCCATCTCATTCGCCTGCACAACTGCCTTGCCATTTCTCTTCTTCCTAGTGAACTTGGGCTTCTCCTTCCTCGTTGTCGTAACCTTGCCCTCCATCATCGCCCCAACTATCATCCACCACTCTGGAATGACAGTCCACCCCTCGAAACGCTCATGCAGTTTTCTGAAAATGCCCATGCGTACACCCCACTCCAAAAACTCCCGAATCTCCCATTCCTCAAGTAGAGGTTCGAAAGCCTTCTTCAGGCCCTTGACATCGATCCCGGATCGCAGTGCAATCATCTGTGATAATCCAACGAGAACCAGAGCCCAAAGCTCGGTGTTGGTTTTGTCGTTGATGTCCCGCCAGAGAGGGATCTCGCCTGTTTCTTTGACCGCGGGAGGTCGCATAACGGGGTCGCGGGTTATAGCTTTCTGGAGAAGCGGGATGGAATCGTTGAGGGTATAAAGGGGCGTGAAATAGATGTCCATTTGGAAGATGAGTCTTGATTTCGGGATCCGTTCCGTAGAGTAAAAGTCTTCCTCTTTCAGACCCTTCATGTGGTGACAATTGATATTCTCATCCTTAGTTCGAATCTGACCGTGGGCTTGGAGCGTGGAGATGCACAATAGTGTTCCTTCGTTGGCCAGATAATCAATGCGAATTGCTTGATCCCGATTTTCTAAGAATTTCTCGTCGAGGAAGCGTTTGTGCTCCATGGCCTCAAGAAATTGCTGAGGTGGAATGTGACGTTGAAGTTTCTTGTTGAAGAAATCTGTGACCTCATAATTTCGGCCTGGAGCTGCGTGGCCTCTTTTCGTGTGCCTGATGATCTTCTCGTCTTTCAACGCAACAATAGCTTGATCAACCAATTTATTGCCAAGATCGATAAGCTTTTCACCCGCAACAGTGGCATCCCAGTGTCGGTCTGGCGTTGTTGCGACGGCTCGGACCCAGGATTTTGCAAGCATGAATAGAACTTCGTTATCCTCTTCTTCTTCTGTCAACTTCTTTGATTTGGCAACAGAAATCACTCCCGGCTTAGAAGACGCAACTTTAAGACGCCTATAAAGTGCAGTATTGAGATCAAAATATCCACCACGTTCTACAGTCATTGGCTTCTTGGACGGAATAATCTTAATCTGAGTGTTGACCTCCTCGAGTGTACCAGGCAAGAAGAGGTTGTGAGTTTTCAGAACAGGCTTGATCGTGGTAAGTACCCAGTTAATCACAGCCTCCCAGTCGTATTTGAGAAGATGATCGTAATCAATTGGCGGAACCTCGCCCTTTCGGTAAGCCTCGGGGAACAACTCTCGGAACTTCTCAGTAGCTTCCTCAATCGCATCGACGTACACTATAGAGATGTTCTTCCAAAACCTAGTCAAGTAGGCCGTGGAGTACATGGGGAAAAGTTGAACGAGCAAAATCCAGTCAATCTTGCTATGAATGCCACCAGTTATTGTTTTCACGGCTATGATCGCAGAAACAAGACGTCGTTCGATTCGTGGGGGCAATCTTGCATCCATATTTCGACCTTCACGTCTACCAGAAACCGGATCCTTTGGCGCGCACTCAACCCCAAACTTTTTGGGCACTTCGGAAATGTCCTTGATAAGACCCTCGAAATCAGAAGGCTTCGCTGTCGTTTTACGCTTCTTTGTGAATCTTGGATCAAGTACTTTCTTTTGATATGGCTTTGTGAGCCGCGTACCATTCGGTCCTTGAGGTTTGGCCCCTCCGCGTTGGGGTATGCCTATGTAACCCTCGGGTTCGTCTCGGAGGTCTTCGTATGGAATGGACTCCATATCCAAAGTAGAAGTCTTTCGCCATTTGACTTTCCAGTTATTCACAAGGGGTGCGGTGTCTTCTAACTTTTGGACCCATGAGCCTTCATTGAAATCACAATCTTCAAAGGTGGCCTGTGGCTCAACCCATTGTATCTCGCTGTAATTCGGATCATAATCTGCATTATTTTGTAGTTCGGTTTCAGCAAATGAGCGATCTAGGCCGAACTTTGCAGGCATCGATCTCAATCCAGGGTTTTCAGGTCGCAGTAAATCAATGTCAAGATCAAGTTCTTCCAAGGCGGGGGGAGTAAATCCTTCAGCTGCTGCTGCTCTTGCCGAATTTCGGGTGTTTCGCTTTGACTGGGTTGGTGGTAGAGGAGTAAAGCTAAGGTCATCAACTTCATCAAGGGAAGCAGTTGATCCGCGCCTAGCTCCTGAGTATCTGGGTTTGTAGCGGCGTACAGGAAGACCCGTAGCTCTAGACATCCGCTTTGGAAACCCATTCTCGCGGTAATAGAGCGCTTCGGCGGATTCCGTCGCGCCTCGTTTTCGACTGTTGCGTGGAGTGGTATCAGAAGATAGTTCGACAGAGTGTTCAAGGTCAAATGATGGTGTTGTAGACGATCTTCTCACTGGTACGAATTCTTCTGATGTGCTTGGAGGAAACACCACCGGTCGGAATCCCTTATCTACTCGATGCTGGTAATAACCCTTTGTAGCATGAACATCATCCTTCTGTGCCAGGCGGTTTGGCCTCGCAAAGCTTGGAT
The DNA here is from genome assembly GCA_911693285.1 of Hymenoscyphus albidus. NCBI lineage: Eukaryota > Fungi > Ascomycota > Leotiomycetes > Helotiales > Helotiaceae > Hymenoscyphus > Hymenoscyphus albidus. The sequence continues at coordinate 17,382 of CAJVRM010000369.1, read as the reverse complement.
TGACTCCATGGCCAAAAGGTCTCTCGGACCAACTTCCATTAGGAGCCTGCATGAATGTGATCGGTTCAGGTCGACGATATTGGGGCCTAAAACGAAATTCCTTGATCTTGGGTTGCTGGAGCGAATATCCCCAGGCTCCGGTTTGAGGGTCAGGAAGGAAAGCTAGAGTAGCATCCCAAGTGGAGTCCTTCTTTGAAGGTTTTCGGGGTTTGTAAGTCGTTCTCCGGCGTTTTGGACTCCCTTTTCCATCACCAACCTTTGAGAGTATCTTACTGCCTGCCAATTTGCTAGCGTGCCATTTTCTCTTCAATGCTCGACTTTTGTTTACTTTCAATTCCATGAGACGTTGCTGTTTTCTACTGGTCTCTTCTGTGTTATCTCCATCACTCATAAATTCGTCAGAATCGATACGTTCACCGTGTTCCATTTCAAAAGCTCGAAACTCATCATCATCAGCCGAGTGTTTTGCGGCTAGGTCCAAATCCTCATCAAGCTCATTGAGAATGTCGTAATCAATTTCAGGAACATTTCCAGCTATGCGGCGTGCTGCTATTTGCAATCGTTCCATGACTGAATCAGGCGCACAGTATTCTGGTGGGACATAAAAGTTGGGGTGTGCTCCTTTGATTGCATCTCTTAGTTGGTTGACTAGTGGTGATTTCTGATCAAATTCAGGTTCTGCAAGAATGTTACGTTTAACCCCCCTGCTAAAGCTGTCACGGAAGTTGAATGATATTTTGACAAGCTTTCTGTCGTATACCAGATCCTCTAGGGCTTGCCGAAGACATTTAGATTCTGGCAGCGATGTGTCTGGTTTCTTGCCGTGCTTGAGCCAGGCACCTACGCCTGCAATCCATACCGACTTCTCCGCTGGGAATACACCGCCACTGTTGCGAACCATATCAAGCACCAAGTCCTGGAAGTCATCCATACTGGTCAGATTCAAAGCAGAATCACCAGAAACCGGAATGACCTCGGCATATTCCAATGCAATGGCATCCAACAACTCATTCTCGCGTGGCAAGTTGACATATCGCTTTTCCTTACTTGGACCTCGAGGCTTTGAAACTGGACCATCAGACTCAAAGGATTCGTCCCCCGAAAAAGAATCTCGGCGTTTTTTAGCAGCCTTTTCGGCCGCAGATAGTGCAGGTTTGCCTCGTTTCTTTGCTGGGTTGGTAGCTGGATCCCAATTTGGATTGCATGTGGTTTGAGATTTTGTGACATGGTATTTTAGTCCTATATCATTCTTGAATCTCCTAGAACATGTTTCGCAGGACCAGGGCTTAAGAACTTCTTCCGATACCACAGTAGCTGCTGCTAACACTGGTAGCCCAGCTTTCAATTTGATGGCAAGAAGAGCTTGGACCAGTTTAGAACGCATGTCTTTCGCGGCTTCTGAGCCCTGAGGAGTCGAAGCGAATTGAAATCGATGACTGACAACTTCACCAGTCTCTGTATTTCCGCGAGAGGAGATTAGAAGCTCCATCGGATAAGAGCCTTGTGCCGAGGCAATCGGATTCTGAGTCACGCTCTGCACTGGCAGCTCAAAGAGGGGAAGTTGTGGTGGATACTGGTCCAAGCCGTAGAAATGGAGCGTGGTTTTATCAACGGAAAGGACAAGGTTTCCGACTACCCCTTCATAGACCGCTGCGAGCCGGTAAACCTCTTTCGAGACGGGAATGTCTTGGGCGGTAACAAGTGCATTTTCGATTGCGCGTTGCAGTTGGGCGACTTCCTTCTTAGGTCGTCCTTTCTTTGGCTGTGCCATTTCATTTGATTGTTGTGGGATGAAAGTAGGATCGAGACCTTGGCCTACAAGTGGGGAAGCAGAGCGATTGGACGTGCTTGAAGTTTGAACCAAAGGAGTATCCGAAAACTCATTTATAGAATGAGCTACACTTGATGCTTGTTCATACCCGCCTAGGACCATATTAGCTTGGTAGGAGTTTGCAGTTGTAATTAAGCCAGAGATCATCTCATCTGTGATAGTATCATTGAGATTGGTTGTTAGGGTTCCGGGTAATTGAGCTAGTGGTGTCCCATTTGATGGGGGACGTTCGTGGCCATAATAAGGAGTACTGTACGATGGCGGTTGATGGTCTGAGGACTCTGAAAGATGACGGTCGACTGGCAAAGCAGAATATGGGAGAGAGCTCATTAGAGTTGAACCCTCGTGCAGTGAGTCGTTTTGGTGACTAGGACCCGTCTGTATATCTGTGGTTGTACGTTGCTTCTGTCCCGAGGGTGTGCTGGATTCTCCAATTGAAAGTTGACCGACGGCTGCGTCGCTCTTTCGTCCTCGTGTCTTCCCGTTATTTGGTGTGGTGGATGTGTTTGCCAGAGCTTCCATTTGGGCTTTCTGAGCCTTCTTGACGTATTTTCGCTTGGGCTTGGGGGTGATCTCTGAAGTTGGCTGTACAATTGTATCGACTATGATAGTTGACTCAAGTGATTTCTGAGTAGACAATGCAGGGGGTTGCATGGAATGTGAAATTGCAGTGACTGGTTTTTGATATGGCCCGTTGAGCATGGCTAGATTGGTGGTCTGAACTGCAACGCCACCCGGCGTGCCAGGACTCTGTTCGTGCTGCTCGTTTGGCGTTGAGGGTTTGGCTTGTGGGGAAGGTAAATTGCTACCAGCAGAAACACTTTCTCCCATTGGTGTATCACCTCCCAATGTGGCCGAGGCAAGAAGTAAAGGGTCTATGACAGTTCCAGGGTCATCAGCTCCACCAAAGTTCTTCGCATTTTGAGTCGAGGAATTGTTTTTGACAGCGGTGCTTTTGTTCTTTTGTCTCTTACGTTCTTGCTCGTTCTCGGCTTCCAGGGTAGCGGCCGCAATTGCAGCAGAGAACGGCTCCACCCAAGTTCCAGTATTTGCAACGAGCCAATGTGGGTCTTTTAAATTGCCTGATTTGAAGACTAAAACATGAGACGAAGCGGGCTGGTGATTTGTATGCTTACTGATTTTCGCCTCCTTGATCTTTTGCTTAATACCCTTTCGTCTTTCGTCTGATACCTTTTCTTCGAAATATACGCCCGGGACGCCGGCCTGACGTTGAAGTTCTTCATAACTCGTGTACACTGCTTCGTGTCTTCTTGTGCTATAAGGACGTCTGTCAACGAGAACTGAATCGGGAACCAAGGTGGTATGTCCAATTTCCTCGTAAATAGATGGTGGTGGTTTGCGAGCTCTGCGCCCGGGTCCAGTTGCTGTGGCGGCTGGGGATGAGAGTAAGATGTCGCCGGAAGTCATAAGTGCAGGTTTGGGTAGTCCGAGATTTCTGATGATTGATCCATCTGCGGCCCTTGGCAACTTTGGTCGACCTTTCTTTTTGCTCTTTTGTGGTTGAGCAGCCAAATCAGGGGCAGGTGGAACAGCTAAAGGAGCCTTGATGATACTTCGACCATGATCAGAAGCGAGGAGATCCGTCAAAACCAACTGTCCCAAGTTCTCTCCAGATTTGCCGGGTTCAACAACGACCTCGGGACGACGAAGAAGCTCTTGCCATACTTCATTGCTATCATGATCGATATCGGCACAACTCGTAACAAGCTCAAACAAGTCCTCAATAGCAATTCCTGTTTAGCGAATGTGTTAGCGATATTTCTCCACATTTATTCGTGGAACGAATGAGGGGCGTGACATAAACCCTCCTCCCAAGCTGCAGGCCAGTGCGGGGAGCTCTGTCGAGCTCTGATTGAAGGTGACTCGACCACTCCGCCAGATGAGTGTTCAACCGCATTTCTTGCGGACGCCCCATCAAGACCAATTCCGTCAAATAGAAGCTTGAGTATTGACCCGCGGGGAACATGAATTGGGAGGTACGGGTTCGCGAAAACTGACCTTCGTCGCCTGTCGATGCAATGGTACGCAAGACCCAAGTGATCAGATCTTCTCCAGAATTCGCCATCGCGTAAACGAAGTTGCTATCATCCTCGAATGACGAAATGTGTGTTTCTGTTTTTTGTATCGAGTAGCGCGCAAGGATGAGAGTTGCGGTGGTTGTCAGGAGCAAGTTGTCGAGATCGTGAATTTTTTGTAGAGGAGATTGCGGAAGATCTTTTGGCGGGGTGGCTTGACGCAGCGCGGAATTGAAGTGGGGGTTATGTCGGCCTGGCCTCGGGGATCGGGGCGTGGCCTGAGATGTCACATGATTGGGTTGCGCCTGCCAGCCGGAGGTGCCTGTATGTGCAATCCAACATTCACTACCTAGCATGGGATACGGGACAATACGGAGTGTTTGAATTGTAGTAAATATACGTCATACTGTTCAATAGGTGACCTACACCTAGCTATTCACAGCTCCATGGTAGAAACCCAATTCGGTAGAAACCCAATTCAAACCTATCCAATGATCTATGAACTCCTATAATGCATGCATAGCCTTAAGCCAGTGGCGTAAATCCCCCAAAACGCCTTTCCATCCAATGCAGAAGAGAGTTCCCAAGCCACGTATATACTCCAAATCCCCAGTTTCTTCCTTCCCAGAGCCAAAGTTACCAAGACAACTTGCTAGCTGCCCTCAAATCATCAACATTCAACATGTCAACTCCCTCTTCTACCAAAACACCCCAAACGTAGTTTCGAAGGCTGACAGGCCAACTTGGAAGATCCCAATATCTTACTTTCAGTCCTCTGCTATGTGCACCTTTGATCTGACCTCTGATAACTTCCATCTGCTTGGGGCTCAGTTTCGATCCCCAAATCCGCCCAACGGCTGATCCAAACGATACAGATGCATAATACGAATTCAATTCGTTGAATTCCGAATCTGCTGTAACCCCTGATAACCCTTGGCCTGCATCCTTTAGGGCTTCTGACCCCGATGGCTTAGCCTCTTGCCCATCATTCGCATGCATTGTGGAAAGTGGCGCATCGAAGAATGCATCTCGATATGTCGAGTTGGCAGTAAGCACATCAAAGGGTGTGTTACCAGTTCCAACGACGGTAACAGGGCGAGTATGCAGGATGTTGTCCTCAACAAAAGATAACCAGCCCCTTTTTCTCAGCGGTTCCAGCTGCTTGAGAACCCATGGCCAAGTCTCAGGACCAGCAGTCTTGACATCCACCAACAAAACCAAGGACTTTTCCGAATCTGTATCAAAGACTCCATGTTCCGTTCCGTTATAAAAATCCGTTTTCGGATTTTGACGTTCCAAAACCTTGACTAGGGGATCAATATATAAAGATTGAAAGGTTCGATTTCGTGTCAATGATGCGGTATTATGGCCTACGTATAAATCGTCATCAAAGAGCCAGACATCTGCTTCGACGCCAGTAAATCCGGCTCGCAGAGCTGAAAATAATGGCACCTTTCGCCAGTAATCGTTATGCGAATGGCATGGTATAGGTACGATGTCTCGTGTGAAATCGGTTGGATACCATGACATCCCTTCCGTCCCCGATCCAGGTTGTCCCCAATATTGTAGTGTCTTGTCGACGTCCACGTACCAGTATAGTGTTATAGCACCGAGTGCAAGATTTACGAAGAGAAGAATTGCACTGCATTCATGATGTCAGTCGCCGTTTGTATAAGGAGAGAGAGAGGGCGACGACTTACACGATCCCCAAGCCACTTATGCTACCGAAAATACAGAAGCTGTACCAGCAACTTCTCCGCTTTCTATTCAAGTACAAGGCGGCACCACTGCCGTTGTTCTTCGCACCGTACTTTCTTCGCGACGAACTCCACCACGATGTCTTCCTGCCAGATGTCGGTTTAATAAGATCATCCTCAAGATCAGAGTCTAGATAATCCTCTGCGCTATCGTAAGATGGTTGAGGCTCCCCAAACGATTCTGCGGTGGGAGAAGCAGGGCCTGAGATGTCAGATGTCGCATCGTTATATCTGTCGTGGTTCAGTGCCTGCATGTTGAGCGAGTCCATACTTTTGTTGGTAGGGATAAGATCCGAATCTCTTGGCAGGGTCTTCTCAGCACAACGTCTGTAAATTCGTGTACTGTGAACATATATTTAGAGGATATCTTGTTGGGACAGGTGGTTGGGTTCATAAGTTGATGGTTTCATTCAGGATTTGGGGTCGGAATGTGTTGGAGTGAAGGGTCCAAGGCGTGGAATCCTCTCAACGTGTACGTACGGTGCCGTTTCTATGGTGTCGAGATACCGGAGATGTATCAGCAGAATCAATGATGCCAAAGAAGCGTTTTTCTCCACGGACACACTCCTATAAGACCCGTAAGTGATGACTGAGTTGGTGAGATTCAAGAAAGTGTTGAGAAAAATTCGATTGAAGAGAACTCTCCAGGCAGAAATGTAAAGAGGTGTGATGGCGGCGCAGGGCTCGAGCTGAATATTGGACCGAGAACCAAACCCCAGGCTGGGACAACCCACGTGGGGCATCTTTGGAAACATTGCCAATTGAAACAGGATTTCCCAGTCCTCTGACAAATGGGAAAGTCTAAACGAGATATATAATGTATTTATTCAAATTGTACATTGTGAATCAAGAGAGGCCACAACAGCTCTAGACTTAGTTTTCTACCTACAATAAATGAAATGTATCAAAAGCACCTAGTGAGCTCCACAAGCTTCACAAGCATGGACTCCACTCCTACATGCCCCTAGTGATGCCCTGCGACATGGCTTGCTCTCCTCCCCTCACCCCCGCATTTCTCCTATTCTTGGCCAGCTTGATAGCTCTTGGTAGTGGGGGCCGCATCCTTTGATGGCTGAGTTCTCAGGTCGCTTGCAACGACATACTTCCTTCCTTTCAATCGTAAGCGAAGGATTTCTAGAAACTACAGTATATGCACCACATGCAATCAACCTTAGGCACATCAGTAATTGACTTTCAAAAAAAGTCTCTTCTGTTATATCAAAAGCAATATCAAAACCCAACCTTCACTTCCCGTCTCTGCCAATGAAACAGGTAGCAACGACTGCCTTTCATTCTCCTTAAAAGGATTCACCAAGCTCGCTATAATTCACTCTTTTGTACCCTCACATTATCAACCCTCAAAACACCAACCAGTGTCCTCAAAACCCCCTCTCCTCTCCCCCAAAAAAATAGTCAAAAAAAAGCCAAAAAAATCCTACTCCTGATATACGGAGCGCAGCGGACCTAAAACCAGACGTACTGAGTTTTATATTATTTATTAATTGGCTTATAAGTACTATTTTTTTTACAAGCCTAATACAGTAACCTTTGGGCTTTCCGGACCACTAAGCCATTGCAGTTACCTAGGGTACCACCAACAGGTGTATAATTGGTGAATGCTGGTTGACTGCTTATTGCGGGTTAGATCTGTGTGGTGGGGTGGTGGTTGGATTCACTGGGAAGAGATGTGTGCACGTAAATACTTTGTATTTCAAGACTTATCTAGTAAAGTATGGTAGGTACTGAAGGTGAGGAGTATTTCTACTAAGTCTGGTAAAATAGAATGGAGCTGAGGGCGTGGCATGAATAACCCTGTCAATAGCTGCCTACTAGCTACCTAGCATATGAGAGAGAGATTCTGGTATTGTTATGATTTGTAGTAGACGAGCAGAACAGGAAGAGATTTGGATGAAATGCCTGGGTGGGTAGGCAGGTAATGATGAAGGAGAGGGCAGCTGACATGACAAAAGGTTGGCTAAAACTGTAGATGACTGGCATGCTTTTCGGAGAGAAAGTTTATGCATAAATCTGAAGCTTCTCCTTTTTGGCTGAATAGAAGAACTTTTCACTAAGCCATGGGCCTCCAGTCTTTACTACTGTATAAGTCCAAATGAGGTTAGTGGATCTCGAGGAGTTCAGTACCTCCGTAGGTATCGAGGAAAAACATCGGCTTCCGTTCACCGTCAAGTCCCCACACCGGCAGAAAAAAACACGACCCCAAGTTATCTCGATCGCAAAGCATCCATTCCCGCCACAAGCACAACCTCCAAATGCCACATAAACACACCCGCAAAGGGGAAGTCGATAAGTCAACGTAAGTCGCCTTTCCCCCCTTCCTCGACATCTCCTAATCCCTCCGGAACAGTGTCGACCTCCCCCCAACCACAATCGCAAAGCCCCTCTCGGTCTCTAAATCCGCGAAAGAGAATGGCATCTTCACCTCAGAGCTAAATACGACGCGCAAGAACAACAAAAAGAGGAAACATAACCCAGATATAAACGATGATACGCCGAAGGCTTTCCAGCGGCTCATGATGTTCCACCAGGGGAAGAAGTTGCCGAAAGGATTGGATGATGGGGTGCGGACGAAGAAGGCGAAGAAGAATAATAATAACGCGGACGAGAAGGATGAAAAAGAAGCAACGAGGAAGGAGGGAAAGTCTGAGGAGAAAGAGAAAGCTGCTATGCCTACGATTAAACCTGGCGAGAAGATGTCTGAGTTTTCTGCTAGAGTCGATGCTGCACTCCCGGTTAGTGGCTTGATGAATAAAACCGCGAAGAACGGGAAGGATCCCCTGGGTCTGAAGGTTGGGAGAACATACAAGGAGAAGAAAATGCATAAACTCTACGATCAATGGCGCGAGGAGGAGCGCAAAATCCAGGACAAGAGGATGGATGCTAGAGATATGGAAGAAATGCAATCCGAAGACGAGAACGGACAGGTCGTTTGGAAAGATCTTGACCCATCTAGCTCTGGGAAGAAGAAAAAGAAGGGCAAGAATAAGAAGAACAAGCTCGTAGGTGAGGTAGAGGATTTCGAGGGAGACCCCTGGGCGAAACTTAAGCGGGATAGAGGCGAGGGGAAGGTGGGACTTAATGATGTTGTGCAGGCGCCGCCGACTTTTAAACATACTCCCAAGGAGAAATTTAAGGTGAGAGGCGCGAGGGTGGAAGTTGAGAACGTGCCCAAGGCTAGTGGGAGTTTGCGGAGGAGGGAGGAGCTTGGTGAGGTTAGGAAGAGTGTTGTCGAGGGGTATAGGAAGATGATGCTGGAGAATAAAGCGAGGTTTGCGGAGGGGAAGGAAGAATAGATTGTTAGATACCCACATCGCAATATATTGTTAGATGCTTGCTAAGAAATGACGGTATTTGGTGGTGTGTTGGTTCTGGTTGTAATCACACTACTCGCGGATACGGCACAATGCCATTTACAAAGAGTAACTACATCGCAAACTGCTTAAGCTCCACTCTCTAGCAAAACTAAAACCAGTACCAAAGCCAAACACAAATATCCGAAATACCACAAGAACCAAATTCAAACTCATAAACACCAAAAGAATGTCCCAGACCAGACTTCAGACGCCTCGACACAACACCATTTCCACATTGCCTGAAAGCTCAAGCACAAAATAGAAAAGCAGAGATACGTCAACGATACACCCCCTCCAATGACCGAGGCATGTAAAAACGAAACAAAAAAGATGAAGGCAAGACCTGTGTGTGAAGGTCATAGCCAAGTCCAGAGGATTTGGAAAATGAAATGCCATCACGAAACCAGACTTTATCTGCATAAGTTCCTACCAGGTTTTGTGAACAATTGACGTGATGTACAAAACATACACGATGAGAGTCTGAGCAATGACACTCTGTAGACGTTTCAAATTTAATCTATCCTTCTGATTCGTTGGGGTTTAACGAAATATTGGTTTCCCAAAAATGTATTGTTATATATGCTACAGAGATATGTCCCAGAATACGCGATGGCCATTGCCGTATTCTTGGAGTAATAAATTATACCTCTTCTTTTGGTTATTCCCTTTTCTTTTTGGTCTTCGATTATAATAAGCGAGCGTTGTTTTCTTGTTTTTGTAGAGTGTATACAAATGCCTTTGGACATCTTATATCGTTAGTACTCATTCTATCCTGTTACAGAACATAATTTATATGCCGTCTGTAACTATTTTGACGTTGATACTATGTTCCTAAATAAAATACTCGTTCTCGGCAAGTTCTTTTCCACAAACAACACCTACCCAGTTGTAGCACCTCTTCCAGGGGGTTTTTTTGTGTGCCAAATATATGGTATTCAGTGCTGTTTTATGTAGCAGTGATGTCTTTATGGCTTACCTGTTTTTCAAATTTCGATAGATACGGACCTTATGTAACCCCAGATTAGTGGATTCTGCATGAGATCTGGACAGTTCTCTCTTCACATAATCTTTGTATATGCTACAAAGTTTGTAAATCACGATTATGCAACCTATAGTATACAAGTGATACTTGTAAGAAGTATAAAAAGCAACTGTAGCATCGCCTCCTAACTAATTACCCTGATAAAGCAGATTTGTCACTTTTCATATCTATCACGTGATAATCCTTGAAGAACCTTAACCTTGATCTGAGTTGAAAAGGTGAGATAAGGAAACGGACGACTTCTCCTAATCTCCTCGTTCTGATATGCCAACTCGATAGTGGTCTTCCACATCTCTCTATGCGGCTACTCTCACGGTCTCTTTCATCTATTCCTATTATTCCACCACGTTTTGTTCCCCAAAGTGTTGTATGGTAATCAGGTAACATAGATCTGGTCGCACACCCCGAACCGTGATCGTAGTGATCACGTGTAGATATCGCCCTCAACGGATCGTTGGTATGGTGTTATAGCTATTTATGTGTGCTAGTAAAAATAGTTGCGATTTATGGGTCAAGTATCCACTAAAGCATTGGCACAAAAGATTTTTCCAAGCGGGCAAGGCTGTAACAACGATCATGCATAAGTCCGCTGACAGGTGCAACCTACTTTCATGTAGCCAATACCGTGATGAATCGTCCTCGAGTAAATGCTGGGGTGTGAGGGTGAAGTGCGAAAAAGTACGGAACAGTGTGAACTAAAAACTCCTACTCGCTAGAGGCCCTATTTCTTATGCGTAGAAGATTACGATAAACAGTACTTCTACTTCGTACTCGTATCTCGGAAGTTCCTCTTTGGGGACCCGCTGGAGCATATAAGAAATAAATTTATCCACCACACCCCTTCCTGCCCCCGAGCATTTCCTTTAAGACGGTTTACGAAGTATTCAAGTAAATTTACAGTGGTAGAAAGGCGGCTGCCCCGTGATTGGAATGGAACTTCCCTTCAAGTGAATCTTTGGAGGATGAAAACCAAGAGAACCAAGCTTCGATGCCGGAAGATCTTACAAGACCTTTATCGGATGAGACTTGGGCGTCGGAAAGAGTGGATCGGGCTGGTACTAAATATGTCTCCAGAGTATAAGAAGGTTGCCTCGCTCTTTGTTTGAATACCACCCTCTTTTAATCCCGTCTTTTTTTTCCTGGTTCGGGATCTTTCTTTTCCCTTGCCATACATTCGTTTCAATTGTCTTATCACCAACCTTTTTTCTCTTTCAATTGTCTTATCGCCAACCTTTTTTCTCTTTCAATTTTACGCCTTCACCATGTTGATTTCCCAAATCTTTGCCATTGGTGCTATTCTTTTGCATTCGGTTGTTGCAATCCCTCTTGCAGCAACCAAGGATGCAACACCCGAAGTTCAACTCTCACAGCGGTCAACCCATAGGCCAGACTGGCCAAAAGCCCCTCATCGCCGGTCAGTCAACTCGCCTCAGCACGAGCGCCGGCTTTTCAACCCTCTCACACCGACCAAAGCGGTCTTTCGCAAGGTCTTCGGGAAGGGGAAGAAAACCAAGACCAAGCCGGAACCACCTCAAGCAGCCGCCCCGAAACCAATTCCAGAGTGGCAGAAACCCTATAAACCACCTCCTACTTATTCTTACTATGAACCACTACCGGTCCCAAAGCCTATGCCTCCGGCCGCGAAGGGAAACACGCCTTACAAACCACCTCCTACTTACTCTTACGACAATATTAAGAGGCGACTATCAAGGCGGTCCTCCCGTAGCAAGGTCGCAAGGAGATCCAAAAAGGCTCACCTTTTGTAACCTCATAAATCCCCCTTTTTTTCTGACAAAATAACTCAAAAACGATCAACCATCCAACAGTCATAGCAAGATCTGTTTGTAATGGAAGCGAAAAGGAACTAAGCCAAGATCAATTGTACCAGGATAAAGAAGTTAAAGATAATGTGCTCATATCAACGTCTGTTCAAAATCTGCAACCCTTGCAAGCTTCAGTGACTTTTCACTTTTCCCATTGTTCTCTCAAACCAATTCTGTATTCGCTCCAAGTTGTACCCAAGAAGCAACGCAATTGTCATTACTGCTGCTGTGACTGGAACTGCCACAGCCCAGAATATCCATTGACTAGCAGATTGGTTCCTGATATCAACTGTGTTCATACCAAAGAAACTCGACACAAAACTTAATGGCAAGAACACCAGCGTTACAATAGTAAATACAAGGATTGCCTTTCCATGATCGTCGTCTTTGATTTCCAAACTTGTCAAAGTCTGTCTGATCAAACGATCGATTTCATCATTCAGTTGTTCCAACTTCGTCCTACTGGATTCTTTCTCCTCTTGTAATCTATATAAGACTTTGGACTCTAGTACGTTGAGTGTGAAACGTCGTTGATGGGTGACTCGGTAGCTGTTTGAAGCGAGGACTTCTTGAAACTCTCTTGCGTTCCAATTTTGACGTTTCATGATTTTTTCGAGCACTAGGATTTCCTCTTGAAGATATAAATACGACCGAATGAGTCGTCTTCGTGGATGTCTAATCGATTCTAAGGACTTGCCGTATGTTAGCTTACTAACAAAGCAAAGGAGGTGTGGCCCGATGGGGAGTGTGGGGAGGAATACTAATGCTTCTATTTGTTCTTTGTAGATTTTGGTAAGATCTGGATGACCAATGCCAGCATGCAAATTAGAAAGAATTGTGCCATGATGTACCTGTACAAGAGATCAGGAAATACCCTTTAGAATCCATTGGGAAATAGTTCGGATTTGGGAGATTGAATTCAGGACGCTGTGGGGGGATTATGGGAGCCAAATATCTAAACATTCTTCTGATCCTTGGGATGGGGCAATCAAATGGTTGGTACATACTGTGGCCCCACCACCTGGCTTCTCTGGAAGAGATTCTCATTATCTCCTCGGGTTATAGCTAAAAGATCTTCCTTGGCACGCTTGAGAATATCATCCAAACAGACCTTTTGTGAAAGCAAAAAAGAATGAGCTTTGTTGTTGAGTTCCTCGGACTTTAAAAAGTATGGGAGAAAGTCAGACGGTCAATGTATACCAAAATATGGAGTAAAAACCTCAAAGTCGTTTCAAAGGTGTTAACAAGCGATAGGGAAAGTCGAAAGCGAGGATTATGCGTGCCATCTGAGGTGCGAACACCATGCCCAATCATTAATATCTTCTTGTAAAGTACAAAAATTATATCATTGCAAGCTTCGAAGATTTTGATGCTCATTCTGCGCTGGTGCTCGTGTCCTTTTTGCCTAATCATTTGAATAGCTTCTTGAGATGATGGTTCTCTATTGTCGGGAAAGTGACGTGTGGTTAAATGTCGTAGTGCCAGAGCTTTGCTGGCGAAACCGGCATGGTTCTGACAATCGACGCATTCTTTGACGGTGACAACCAAAGGTTGTATGTTATATCTCCTTTGTTTCCAAGGAGCTAAATCCTCCAAGATCCAGACGACCTCGCCAGGATATCTACCGGTTTCATTTTGAGAATGGGCTTGGTTCAGAGCCTCGATAAAATCACATAGAGTCAGTAGTGAACAGCTGAAGTTCATTTTTGAACCTACCTTGATTATAGCGTCCACTGTTGCATGATACTTCTCAGCCACCATGGAGACACAACCGATAGGAACGAAAGCCCTCAAAACATTCTCCGTCAGTTCTGCGAATTTACTGAGAACCCCCGCCAGATGATGCTTTTCTCGAACATCCTTTTCATTACTTCTCTCATAGTCCTCCATATTGAATTCGGCATCGGGAACGGGACTTCTCGAACTGCCAGCGTGTATTGGGGTTCGATGCAAGTCTTCTCTGGCAGAGTCTCCCTCGGTATAACCTTTCTGTTACGATATACTCATACAACGGAACATTCTGCCTCCACTTGTCTCATTTGATAGTGTCGCTTCGACAGTTTCAAGTACTTTTGAAGCATGCTCAATCGCTGGAGGCATTTGAGTGTTGAAGCTACTACGTGGGGGTCCCTTCTTTTCCGCTTCTCCATACGAAAAAGGTTTCTGGGGGGATTCTTCAATCTGAGACGCCCCATCAATAGTCAGTGGGCCTGTTGACCAGGCTAGGGATGATATAATTATATAATCTAGGACCTGATTATATTATATCCATTATTATATAAAAAAGCTGATTATTATTATTATTATTATGCTAAGGCTCTGTATATAGGGGAGAGTCAAGAATCGCCCCACTTTTAACCGACTTAGACTAATAGTATATAGTAACATTAGTACCTTTGAGCCTTAACATCTTAGGATTTTTAACCTGATTTCTAGAGACATAACGCAATTAGAAGCTAATTTTAATAATATCCTTCTTACACTGGAAGAGAGCTTAGTTATACGCGAGGAGCGTAGGACGGATTTGGTAGATTTAGACAACGAATAAAAGGTAAAATATAGCCTTTTTCTATCTAAAATTAGTAGAAAATCGAGGTTTTTTGACCCTATTTTCAGTACTAAATAATAACTAAAAAAGTAGTATTATATAACGTAAAAGCTGATTACTTATTGTCGGTATATAATTATGGTGATTAGCACCTCGTACGAGAGCTTGGTGGTTCTACATGCTTGGTGTCATGTGAGTGGCTTGCCACTCACATACTTAAGCTCGTAGAGCACCACATCTCTCTACCTTTACTCTTCACGAACAAATGAATACACCGATTTAGTTACCTCCAAAGAGAAGGTGACCTGAATCCCGTATTCGCCGTCGTCACGACCACCAGGTCGTACCAACACTTATAAATTATATAATTATATTTTCCTAACCCTAGGCCAGGCGAAAATCGGGAGAGCCAGTGGCCTCGTAGCAACACTCGCTTCTGATCCCTTTCCTTCAAGTGGCACCTTTTCTTCTCTCACTTCTCTCACTTCCTCTTTTTCTTTCAACATTAAAATATCGGATGTCAGCTTGTTCGGAGTGTAATACAGAGACAGTTGTTCTAAGCGGCTTCTTCTTCCTCGCCATCATTCATAATGATGCCATCCGCTGGTGGCCGAGGACGAGCAAATCTGTATGGCCTACGGAACGGACTTGATCGGATAGGGCCACTAATCTATAACTAACAACCAACAAGTAATAAACTATAACTAATAACGTGGTTTATCAGCGAGTCGATCATATCACCGAGTCGATCACTTTTTCTTGGCACAGAACTTTACACCTAAATAAATCAACCACAATATATTAAATTAATTATCGCTCTCTATATCTGACGAACTAGATATATCTATAACTTCTTGACAAGTTCGCGCGTTATGACCAGCTTTTCCACAAGTTCTACAGCGCCGCCTAGAAGGTTGCCCCTCCTTATAACCAACCCCCGCCTCACGCATGTCGCGTCGTACTTGCTCATCTACATCCTCCTGAGCTAACATATCCTGTACATCCTCTACTATAAGTGCCCCTCCTTGGCGGACACGAGTCTTTTTAGCCCTACGGCGTTTACTTAGGGCTTCATTTGCAGCGCGAAGGGTACGGACCTCAGCAGACAAAAGGGTCATCTCATGTGCCATTCGCTCTGTACCCTTTGCTAACGCAGCAACTGTTTGAAAAAGTGGAGTTGGCGAGCTTCCTTGATGACAGGCTATACGATTTCGTACAAGAGTTGATTGTGAAAGGGCTTCAGTTGGGTTGGAAGGGGTCTGGGACACCCAGGGGAGGGAGTTGGCACTACACGTCCGAGGGGGAGTTGGAGTCCGTAACCTTACGTCAAGCTTTGAAAGCACTGCTTGCGGGTTAAATGGTACTAGGCCAGCTCCGCGGAATCCAGACTGACAGTTTAGGACTGTCATTGTTTCCTTGTATGCTGCTGTAAAGGCTAGAAAGAACTCAACCTTTGTAATATGGTTGATATGGGCCTTGATAAACGTCTCAATCTGCCGACCATACGCTCGTTTTAACACACTATAGCACCCAACATCAAGTGGCTGGGTTAGATGGGATGAATGAGGAGGTAGTCCAAGAGTAATAATGTTGTGTTTCGTACAGTAGTCTTGGAACTCAGCCGATTCATGACTCTCGTGCCCATCCAAAACTAGTATTCGATACAGACCCTTTGCACGAGCTGTAGTGTGTTTATCAAAGTGCTTTAACCATTCCAGGCCTGTTTCATTATTTGTCCAACCATTGCTTGTCGGTTTCATAACCCAGTTAGGTGGGAGGCCGCCGTCGGTATACCAGTTGGAGAGATGGTTCTTGCCCTGAACTACCAAGAATGGAGGAATACTCCAGCCCTCCCCATTAATACAGGCAATTGCTGTAGCCCATTCCCGATTGCCTGGCTGAACTGCCTTGCCTCTACCACGTCGGTCTGCACGAGTAACAACCATTCTAGGACAAATAACACCCATCATAAAGCCTGTCTCGTCGAAGTTGTAGAAGTCGGAGTCTGTAACCCCATATTTCGCCCTCATATTCTCTACTAGCCGGAACCATGCGCCTAGCACGTCAGGATCTTCGCATAAGGCCCTCTGGAAGTCGTAAACGCGATTAAAACGCGTCTTAAGGTCTGGTTGTCGTTGTACGAATCGATGGGCCCAGAGCTTGCCGACGCGTCTTCCCCCCCCCGCGATTCAAGGATAAAATTAGCCATATCTTCTACACCAGCGAGCCGGGGCGCAAATCCTCTGGAATCCATATCCAGTATATACCGAATAATCACTTCCTCTTCTAACTCAGTCAACTTATGACAATTGGCTTGAGAATCTGGGCGGTAGGTTCGGCCAGCCATTCTGTCGGAAAGAGTCGTATATGGTACATTGTAGATCTTTGCCGCAGAGCGTTTGCTTAGTTTTTTGGACGACCGAATAGCCTCGATAGCTAGAGTAATTCGCGCTTCTTGAGTTTGAATTTCCATGGTAAATAGTTGAAGAAAACGTGTGTTGAAGTTTGAGGAGGTAGTGCCAAGGAAAAGTGATCGACTCGCTGATATGATCGACTCGCTGATAAACCACGTTAAGTACTTTACTATCTCTAGTATCTATAGTATATTTTTAGAAGATAGTTAAGGTAGTATGTTAATATTCTAGTATTTTATAATAGTAAAGTTATTAAGTAATTTTAGCTTATTTATAGTATAAATAGCTTTATAAATAAAGTCTTAAAAGTATTATAAGTGTAACGAATACTCAAACTGGCTAACTAAACTTGGCTGGGTGTTCGCTGGTTGGTATGCTATGATAAGAAGAAGACTATCGGGTTGTTCACTTGGAAGTGAACTCGTTACTTGTATCAAAGATGTCAAACTAATATGATAAGATTGATAACTAAGTTGAGCACGAAGCTCCTATCTAATGGCAGTCGTGCCAGTCTTATATAGAACCTTCATGTTCCGCCGTCGCCTACATCGCCTGTCGAT
>CAJVRM010000368.1:4422-24213 GCA_911693285.1 Hymenoscyphus albidus | reverse complement strand
GTTTGACATCTTTGATACAAGTAACGAGTTCACTTCCAAGTGAACAACCCGATAGTCTTCTTCTTATCATAGCATACCAACCAGCGAACACCCAGCCAAGTTTAGTTAGCCAGTTTGAGTATTCGTTACAGCCGGATGTTATAGGGCCCCTAGAAGGTATAAGCGATATTATAATTAAGCTCTTTAGAGTCGAATATTCTATTTATTTTAAATACCTAGTTATTTTTTATCGAGAAAGATTAGGAATACAGTATAAAAGAGCTACTATTTAAGGATAATTATTTAGTACTTTAGTTACGTTATAGTTACGTTACTACTACTTATATAGTACTCGAGTAGTTAAATAGTAGTGCTTATTACTACTTAATTAGTAGAATCCGCTACTCTACTCTACTCTACTCTACTCGAGTAGTTAAGTAGTTCTTTCGTACGCTGTGAATCTTCAAATTAACTAACTATTAACTAGAAGTCGGAATTAAAAAGCTAGGTGGTAATGTTAGCAAAGAGTAACTACGTATTTTTATCTACCTACTCTCACTCCTCAAGTAAGGACCTAAATTCCCCTAAGCTATACCCTATACCCCACAACTTATACCCCCAACTCCTCCATTTTAATAGCCTCCCCCCTATTTATACCACCCTCAACTACATCACCTCAATTCCCACCAAATCAACCCCACCCTAACACAACCCCTTCTCAACCCCCAAAATCCGCAAAGCCAGTATTTTCGAATACCAACGACACAACATCAAATTTCCCGCCATGAACCAGAACCCCTGATGTCCACTATCCCTCCAAAGTCCCCGAATCTCCCCTTCTTCATCCAATCCCCAAACACCCCCCGTCTTCGAAGCTACTTCGGTCCCAAAGATCTTTGCACACGTCGTATTCATACTCTGATATCCAGTGGCGAAGACCACATCGTCAGCCGGTAGTTCGGTACCGTCGGAGAATTGGACTGCGTTGGGGAGAATGGAGGTCACTTCGACGCCTTGTTTGATTTTGATGTGGCCGTCGATGATGAGTTGTGAGGCACCTGAGTCGATGTAGTATCCTCCGCCTCTTTGGAGGTACTTCATCCAAATGCCTGACCCGTCAACTCCGCCATCTAACTTAAAACCCACACGCTCAAGTCCTTTGAGAATCTCCTCATCAACTTTCCCTACCATCTTGGTTGCCCCTACATTCAAGGTTTTTACCACGCGATTCGGTAGACTCATATTCAATGCATCCGCAATCTCAACCGGTGGTCCATGTTGCCCATAAAGAGCCGCCATAGCATCAGCATTAGTCTTTACACCCACAACATAGGTTGATGAGCGTTGGATCATGGTTACGTGGTATCCATTTTCATAGTAGTGTTTTGCGATGTCATGACCAGAGTTGCAGGAGCCTACTATGATGGCGTGTTTGCTGTATTTGGGGACAGTTGGGACACCTGTGAACCGAGACGAATGAATGAGAGTGCCTTTGAAGGAATTGATACCAGTGATATGGGAGGGAAAGTTAGGCTCGCCACTGTGGCCTGTTGCCATTACTATATGCTGGGAATATGTCAATTACAGGTTCAAAGTAAGAAATTGAAGTTGGGGGAACTTACATGTGGATGGATTACGGTGTTTTTGGAAGAACCATTTTGAACACCAGTGGTAGTGAGATTGACAGTCCACTCTTTCTTCACATCATCCCAAGTCGACTTTTCAATAGTAGTTTCACACCAAATCGTCAAGTCCATGAACTTGGCATAACCTTCCAACCAATCCGCAAGCTTGTCCTTAGGAGAATGAACGGGCCAATGTTCAGGAAATGACAGATAAGGCAAATGATCGAACCAAACCGGGTCATGCAATACGAGACTTGCATATCGATTTCGCCAATTATCACCGACTCGCTTCATCTTATCTACTACCAGTGTCTTGACTCCCAGCATTTTAAGTCTCGCAGCAATAGCAAGACCCGCTTGTCCAGCGCCTACATTTATTAGCTTCAATCGAATCCCAAATCACAATAATCAAATGCCATTATGCGAGTAAGCGAAACCGATGTAGAGAACACATACCAAGAACAAGAACAGCCACCTCTCCATCCTCAAGTCTATCCTCTCTCTCTCTCTTCTCCCCCCAACACGTCCCCTCCCTCTCAGTCTCATACCCATACCCCCTCCTACTACCAACTCTCTCCTCACACCCCCTAATCTCCTTCAAAAAAGTAAAAAGAGTAAAAGCCCTCCACTTACTCTCCTCCTCATCAAACACCAAATTCACAACGCCTCCACCACTTCCAACATCCGTCTCAACCTTCAAAAACGAACTTACAGTCATCAGTTCGCCAATACTACCATGTCGCGGCTCATTAATTGCCGACGACTCATCAAGGGAAATGGATTTAACCCTGATGGACTTTTCGTTTGGGTTTGGTGACGAGAGGAAGGAGGCAATTTTCTCGCGGCCTTGGAGGGTGTGGAAGTCCCAGGAGAGACAGAGTTGGTCGCGCCAGTAGGAGTCGGAGGATAGGAAGTGGTTTGTTAGTGAGGGAATATCGTTTTTTGATAGTGCTTCGTTGAAAGATTGGATCCAGGCTGAGACTGTGGCTTTTGGGTTATCGGATTTGGTGTTTGTACTGGTAGGAAGTGGTTGGATGGGCAGAGGGAAGGAACCTGGTTCGATGCGGTTGTGGGATGGGATGTCGTTGGTGTCAGGTGGGAGTGTATCAACGGTTGCCATGTTGGCGTTTATGAGATTGGATTGTGATTGTGATTGATGGAATGTGAAGTAAAGTTCTCAAGGTTGTCTGTTGGATCGGGTAGATTCAAGTCTAGTAAGGCTCCCGGCGAGAAACAAGATATGAAGGAAGACACGAAGTCGAGAATCGTAAGATGAAGTTGAAGTAATAAGTACGTTCCTATGACTACATCAACTCGGGTAAGTTGGTAGCTATTCGCTCTTTCCCCCGCTTCACTTGGGCCGGAAGGGAAGGTCAGGCGAGCGTGGGGTGCGTGGCGGGGAAGGAGGTGCGTGGCGGGTAAGGAGGTGCGGGGTGTTTCCTTCTACCGGTGGTTGGTACCAACCAATCATTGACAGATGGGTTCTAAGAATGAAGAGAAGTGCTTGAAGTACTTTGAGTGGGAAAAAGAGAAGGGATCAAAAATTGTGCTACAAAAGAGACTTCTATTACTCTTATTGCGTCAGACCAATGCAGAATAATGTTAGTAGTTCCTGTCAAGAACATGACTACTTCGAAATGTCCTTTTATCACGTAGACTAGTATGAAAAATCTCTCGTCTTGAACAATAATGTGTAGCCTGCAATTTCCAAAATCACCAACAAAATGCTAACACTCCCAATTCAAGGCCAGCGATATCGCCCTCGCCGACGACCAAGACCAAGACCTTCAGTAACAGCCCAATCATTCAGATCACTAGGCCAACATTGATGCATCTGAAAATTCTGGTTGACATCGTACCAATCAGGAAGATTCTCAAGACGATTTTCCGCGACTCGATGAGCCTCTTGCCAAAACCAATCGTGTTCTTGACGGAAGCGCTAGCAGCAGAAGGAATCAGCATAGAAACGTTATTTTGTCCTGTAATAACACGCACCTTGGGCCCATACTGATTCCATTCACGACCCATCTTCGAGGGATCAATTCTGTGTCCGCGATTCAAGGTTCTATGCATCTGGCCATATTCCAAAGCTGTGAAATGCGGGTAGTAACCCGGCCCGAGCCCATCTGGACCTTGTTGATGATAATCATTGTCCCAAGCCCATGATTTGTATCTTCTTGTATGCGGGTCATATCTCTTGTTGCCCCGAGACATATATTGTCGGGTGTTCTCAATCAATTGGGCGTTGGGATTCGTATATGAATCCCTGAAGTAGTGTGAGCTGATGCTGATTTCTTGTCTCATGGGATATGACTTACCAATTCCCCCATTCATCGGGCTTGATGGGCGTTTTGTCCCCCTTCCTTTGGAGGAAAACATCTGGACCACGATTGGTGATGACATTGTTGAGTCTGCCAAAAAACCCACGATGACCACTCTTTCCTTTGGGGCCATCCTTGGGCCAAACAAATTGGAAGTTTTTGACCATGATGGGAAGTGAAGGAAAAGGAGAGGTGGAAAGTGAATAACGAACATTATGAAAAAGAAAGCAGTTTGGAGAATACCGTCTAACATCTTTTAATTGCTATGACACTGTAACATGATGACTCTTGAACAGCACTTCCCGTTGAGTTTGGGAGTTTGGTGTTTTAGTCCATCGTTTCCCATTGCTTGCCGGACTTAGCTGTCATTCATTCGCTGCCACCTAAGCAGCAAACGCTGGGATGGAGCTTCATCCTGTTCCTGTGATACTTCACACGAGGCTGGCCTTGAAGATGAACAAATATTCATATCAGGAATATGGGCAAGCAATCGATCGAGCTCCAGAGGCGAAGGATCTCGATTTACCGAGACGGGAAAACCTCGCCATTTGTATCCCCATCTTGTAGGACTAGAACTCCAGCTGCCTCATAAGAGCATCACCTCCATACTGGGTGCTCAGAATCCTCAGGTAGGAAATCTCAATTTCTTTTCAAATACCACTTTATGTATGGTTCAAGTGCTCACCATCTTGATTGGTCTGTTGAGGTTCATTCAAGCGTCCCTCTTCAAACAGCGGATGATCGGAAGTCATTTTCCGTCCCTGGGCATTCTGGGTTCCAAGGGTTCCAACAAGCTTAGTTCTCATTCACCAGGTTATTGACAAGGGGCCTGGAGTCTGAGGCGTGACTTATCAAACTGGAAGGAAGGCATCCCATAACCTGCACAAAGGAAAGTAGCTGGCAGCAGTATTTGGTGGAAAAGAATGTCTGAAGATGTTTTTTTTATAAAGTGATGAGGTCAGATACCAGAATGTGGGGGAGCCCACGGGAAGCGCTAAAACGCCAAAAGGACCACTGACAGGGGACAGGGAACAGGGGAGACTTGGACCAGCTGAAGCAAGTAAACAGCGCCGCCAACGCCAACCAATTGATTAGGCGCGTTCACTCGGCGTCGCGACATGCCATTTCACTACCACCACCGATTCCCTCATCAAATATTGATTCAACACCTCCGCACCACCTTCGCACCACCTCCCACCACCTCCCACCACCTCACTCTATCTATTTGGTTCCTGCTGTTAATATTGGAAATTTGTTCACAAGATCTATCAGCAGAATCACATTTCCCAACCCAAACCGATCCATCGCCTTGTGCCGCCATTCAAAGACTGCCTCTACCCACGCGTCGGTGCCAATATCACAGCCACCTCAAACAGTTCAATTGGGGAGCATAAGTTACCAGCGAAATATCAGCGACTGAGATCGGTACACATACGAACGAATTTCTTTCATTGCGAGTTTCCATCTGCAGGGGAGCTCTTTTGCGCGAGCGACCGGAGGCAGTATTTCCAGAGCTACGAAGTCGAAGCGTATGCTAAGGGTGGATTTCGAGGCGCTTCAATTGCGAAATACATATCAATTCATCTCGAATCAGCAAAGAAAAAATACTCCCAGTCCCTCGTTACGCCAAATCTGGATTCCACCACTTTCCATTCTTCCAGGAACTGATCCCACCTAAACCCAGAACACGCCCAGGGCATTCTTGCATTGTCCGCGAGTACGAGTCAACCCCCGCGACGATACCCCAGATCTTTCCGGAATCCTTGTCTGAGATGCAGCGTGTGTGTTGTGGCGTATCTTGAAGGCTGTTGTATGGAGTATACCAAGCTTGTGAATCATACCACGTAAGAAGGCGGGGTTGTAATATTGGATCTTTTTGGCCGTTAGTGAACTGCTGCCAAAAATTACGCTGCAGGTACAACAGAAGTCAGAATGCCGACGACAAACGTTAAATCAGGCTCGAGCCAGGAGTTGCAGTGTATTGCTGATGCTTTGGCGAGGTCTAAAAAGGTTATCGTGGTGACGGGTGCCGGTATTAGTACGAATTGTGGTATACCAGTGAGTTTCCCGCCCCAGATTAATTTGGGACGGTGTTGATCAAGAATCTAGGATTTCCGGTCTGAAAATGGTTTGTACTCCTTGATTCAAGCTCAGTATGACAAATCTTTAGAGAACCCACCTTGGGAACAAACAAATACCTTTGATATTGATGATCGACCAAAGAAAAGAAAGCGACCGTCATACTTTTACGAGGTCGTGGCCCCGGATGGCAATGTTGTCGGGGTGATTGATGATGAGGAAGACCCGTCGTCTCAGCCACCGTCAAGAGACGATGAGAAACCACAAACATCAAATATACTGCCTTCAAGCAGTCCTCTAAGCTCCCGTTCGACAACCCCGTCGCTTAGTTTTTCGTATTTTGACATTCCGCATTATCAAAATCGGGAGTCGGATACATCAGTCGGCAGCTCGACGAGAGAGAACAATTCTCCTTCTCTGCGCTCACTACGATCAAGTCGGCAACGGGTGACCAAAGATTGTAGTCCACAACCCAACGCTCTCGAACTTCCCAGCCCAGCATGCGAGCCTGAGCAGCCACAAAAGTTTACAAGAAAAAGCAACGGTCGGTTTACTAGGAAGTCCTCGAGTTTGGCAGACCCTCCAACCGCCGCGACGAGTAGAACTTCATCTCCTACCAGATCTCTAAGAAGTGCGGCTGTCAGAACGTTTACCCCTGAACCTACGACAGCACGCCTCAACAGTGTTCCTATTGACGATCTTCGCGAAGTGCTACCCAACAAACGTCTACAAATCCTACAAAGAGAGGCTTCAAGTTTTATGAGCTCGCCATCGGATGAGGAGCCGTCGACTCAATCATCACAAACCTCTTCGCGAACCCTTCCTAATATGAAAGGACGTGATCTTTTTGATTCCATGGTTTGGCAGGATCCTTTCACGACTTCAATTTTCTACATGTTCATATCTTCGCTGCGCCAAAAGATTCAAAATGATGTTAAAACGACAACAGAAACCCACGCCTTCATCAGAACCCTCCGCGACGGAGGACGTTTGGTCAGGAACTACACACAAAATATCGACTGCTTGGAAGAACGCCTGGGGCTATGTACGGAACTCACGCGTGGGCCGGGTCATCGCGCAAGGTTTCACTCGAAAACGCAAAGAGAACCTCGACCAGAGATCATCGACGAGCAGTCCGCTCATAACGGAGGAGTTGAGGTCGTCCTCCTCCACGGGAGCTTGGTTGACCTCCGGTGTGGACTTTGCGGGAAATTATCGCCCTGGAGCGAAGCAGATCGAGAATCTGCAACTTTGTCTGGGCAAGCCCCCGACTGTCCCTACTGCACGGAATACAATGCCCACCGTACCGGAAGAGGTAGAAGAGAGTTGGCCGTTGGTCGATTGAGACCGGATATTGTTTTATATGGTGAAGAGCATCCCCACGCAAATCTTGTTGGGCCTCTTATCACACACGATATTGGAATTGGACCCGACGTCCTACTGATTATGGGTACCAGTCTAAAAGTCCATGGGCTTAAGATCATGGTCAAGGAGTTTGCCAAGGCTGTACATAGTAGAGGAGGAACGGTGGTGTTTGTTAATAGAACCAAGCCACCTGAAAGCACATGGGGTGATGTCATTGACTATTGGGTTGAATGGGATTGTGATGCTTGGGTATCAGATCTCAAACAGAGGAGAGAAGACATATGGTTACCTCAGGGCACAATCGAAGAGCCGAAGAAGAGACAATCCATAGAGAAGAAGCGACAATCCATAGACCGACCAAAGCCAAGGGAATCGATCGGCGAAACGAAACCTGGAGTCAAAAAGTCGAGACCACAATGTATGAGAGACGACAAGATGAATGGTGCATATGTCACTTTCAAGATACTGGATACGCTGAAAATGTTCCCTGATGATGCCGGAAATATTGCAAGTCGACCTGCACACCCTGATAAATTCCAGTCGAGAACATCTCTGGGTGCTAATAGAGAATCACGCCCTGAAATCTCCTTGCCGACCCTTACAATTCCTGCAGGTGTAGCCAAACAGAAACCTCCTGCGCCGAAAAGGAAAACGAAGTCCATGTCAGCTGCAGATTCTCTTCCAAAAGCTGTTCCACAAAATAAGAAGAAACGACAATCAATGCCTAGCAAACCAACGAAATCCACTGGCACGACTTCGAAGGATAAACAGGTTGATGGCCCTCAAATTATGGGACAGGATGAATCCGTAGATGAACAACGAGCAAAAGATGCATCTCATGTCGCCAACGTTCTCGAAAAATGGAACGAGCTGCTTCGTATCGTCCCAACCCTACCCAAACACATATCCCCACAAGACAGACTAGATACCCTAAAACACAACCTCGGTACCAACGCAAACCGATTTCCCGCCTACTCATACTCCAACCACTTCCCCAACCTCAGAGCCAAGAACTCCGATTTCCTCGAACGAATCAACCTCCTAAGCCACCCACCACGCGGCGATTCTCTCCCACCAATTCAAAACGAGCCACCACGGAGTCCCGACCCCAAAACCAACGACAATGCATACAACCGACGCACCTCGAGACGTCTCATGAATCAAAGTCCTGAGCAATTGACTGCTAAACTTGCAACTGCTTGGGGTGGGGGTGTACGATCTGGGAGGGTTCTACCATCCTTGGAGGGACCGCAGGATCTGGAGGATCTTTCCTTGTTACCTACGCCTCCTGCGAGTGGAGCGAGTAGCGATCCGATTACACCTACGGCGAGTGAATCACAGCCACAGCGGATCAAGCGTATGGGTAGTATCGGTCGGATTTTGAGTAGTCCTGTGGATGAGAGCGAATGGCATGATGCTAGTGAGGTTATCTCGGGATAGGAATTCTTTTGCGGGGTGTCTTTTGTGGTTGTGGGGTATCCTGGATGGTTTGGTGTGCCTTGGTTGGCGATTGATGGAGGGAGGGTTGGTCGTCTCTGGAGTTGGACGGGGTTATGGTGTGGTGTGGTGTGGATTCTGGGATTATGTAGAGTACTAGTGCTAGTATAAAATGGGAATTGGAATTTGGGATGGCGGTGGGATGGAAATGGGTAATTATAAGATCATACTATACTGTACATACAGTACAGAGCGGTGTATGTACATGAAGCGTTTTCTCTCTCTATCCCCCGTTGGTATCTTACAGGTGGTAAGTACAGTCAGTACCGTACAGTACTGGGCAAGGGGTATCAGGGATATAGTACAGTACAGTAACATATATGAATGGGGCATATAGAGAAGAGAGAAAATGGAAAGAAGATATAATTCAAGATCTTTCAAAAGCTTGTTTTTGTTTGTTTTCGTGTTTGTAGTTATGTTTATACTTGTGCTTATACCTGTACTTTTGCTTGTAAGGTATAAGACATATATTCTCTTCCTATCTTATTATCTTATTTATATTTAATCGTTAATCGGTACACGTTATATTAATCAAACAAGGCTTGTTATTGGTTTTCTTTTATATTACTAGCTATCTTTAAGTACTTATAATTCGCCTATATATAAGTAGAAAGCGAAGTATAAGTACCCTCGACCTTATACCCCTTACAGGGGTATTTTAACTAAATTAGGGTCTAAAACCCTCTTAAATCGTAAGGCGAGCCTTCTAGTAGAGGGGAATATAGGTAGAATAAAAGTATAGCTAATAATATAGTAGATATTATTATAGTAGTATTAAATGTATATAGTAGTAGTAAGATAGGATATGTGACGGAGCTGGATTTCATTTGACAGGATTTCATTCGCTTGGCCAAGCTCGTGACGAGACTTGGCATTGGAACAACTTAAATAACTTCGCTCCTTTCAGATTCTCTTGTCTCTTTAGTTTGATTTCTTCGTACCTACGGTTTTAGTTCTAGCAATTGATTCAAAAGCTGTATACACTTTATCCTTTGTTGGCATCCGTGACAGGATATATGTTTTACTATATAAGTAGCTTACTAAGCCTTTCTTCTTATCTACTATATATTCTATTATTATTCTAACTTCCTTTTTTTTATTTTTTTTTTATTTTTTTTATTAGGTTCTTCTTCTCTTCTATTTATACTAAGTTATACTCAAGTACTAGTATATAATATACTTCCTACCTTCTACCCTTTACTATTATGTTTCTACCTTCTATCTATTTACTACTAACTTACCTACTTCTACCTACCTACCTATAACTATTTACCTTCTATTATTATCTATCTTATATATTATATCTTATCTTATTCTAAATTCTTTAATAACTATATTCTATATTATCCCCTTTAACCCCTTTCTTATCTCCCT
Source organism: Hymenoscyphus albidus (assembly GCA_911693285.1). NCBI lineage: Eukaryota > Fungi > Ascomycota > Leotiomycetes > Helotiales > Helotiaceae > Hymenoscyphus > Hymenoscyphus albidus. Next base: position 13,973 of record CAJVRM010000368.1, on the reverse strand, counting down.
TTTTATCTTACTTCCTTATCTACCTAGATAGTAACCTATATACTTTTCTTTTCTATTCTTTTCTTTTCTATTCTATTCTTTTCTATTCTATTTTATTCTATTTTATACTATTAAACCTCTCTAAAACCTCTAAACCCCTGTTATGGTGGGGGTCAAGGAATAGATTGTTCGCAAGGAGGGAAGAGAGACGCTCTGGCACTTCTGCCACTAGATAGGAGCTTCGTGCTCAACTTAGTTATCAATCTTATCATATTAGTTGGACATCTTTGATACAAGTAACGAGTTCACTTCCAAGTGAACAACCCGATAGTCTTCTTCTTATCATAGCATACCAACCAGCGAACACCCAGCCAAGTTTAGTTAGCCAGCGAGTATTCGTTACACCTTTCCTAATACTATATAAAGAAATTTTATAAATCGATCCCTTTTAAGAATATACTGTAAGAATATAAGGGTGTAGGGTATAAGGTAGAGGGTAGGGGTACCTACTATATAGGTTATAGGGTATAGGGTACGGTATATACCTTAGAGGGGAAAGCGGAGTTTTTTAGACTATCTAGAGACTCTTACTAGAGTATCTTATATAGAATCTAGTCCTAGGAAAAAATCCGCTAGGTGATAGGAGGAGGGCGGTCTAAGAACAGTCTTATATATAAGATAGTTTAGTAATTGAATAGTTTAATAAATAAATAGTTTACTAAATAAAATAGTTTTATACCGCGTTTCGAGACTGTCCCGGAACTGTCCTAGAACCGTCCTAAATCCTGCTCCTAGGTACACACATAATTACGTAAGCAGGGCACGCTCGGGTGTATGCCCGGGCGTCTACGGGCATGTTCCGCGCCCGTTCCCCGCCCCTTGTGATGTACCCCTCCACAACCGCTGCTAACACCTTATACCGTACAGCGGGCCGCACCTGACGCGCGTCCGTCGAATTTCGCTGAATCGACTAAATTTGATACTTATATTTTTATAGCGTTAGGGTTAAGCGTATAGGAGTAGTACCGAGTATGTGTTATGGCCCGTGCGCTGCGGCTCTACGTCCTATATACAGTTCTGCACGAACACTTTTCCGCCGCGTCCCGGAGCGTCCCGAGAGCGTCCCGAGAGCGTCCCTAAATAAAAGACCGCCCTCCTCCTATTACCTAGCGGTTTTTCTTTTCGGACTAGATTCTATATAAGACTCTTAGGCGAGAGTCTCGAGACTATCTAAAAAACTCTGCTTTCCCCTCTAAGGTAATACGAAAGAGAAAGGTATCTTATTTATATAGATAGACTAGCTATAATAGCTAGCTAGCTAGGTAGCTAGGGTTTAGTGGCGTGGCGTGGCGTTTAGCGTATAGCGTATAACGTAGAAAATGGAATATAAATAAGGGAAGTAGGGGTAGGATAGTAATTCAGCTCCCAGGATATAACAAATACTTCACAGTACTTTACTACATATAAATCTAGAAAGAAGAGAGTACGTATATTTTCAAACCATCTTTTCTTTTCGTGTTTTTCATTTTGATTTATCAATCTCAACTAATTCCGTCCTATTATACGAACTAGCTAACTAGTTGCCTCCCCTTTCCTCTCCTCCTACTACCTCCCTGACTACCGCCCACCTCCTTGACAAAGAAAAAAAGAACCAGCAATAAACTCGCTCTGGGTATCTACAGTACAATACGTACAGAATAAAGAAAAACCAACTAACAAACAAAGAAAAAAAGAAATGATAAACAGCAAATTCTGGATATCAAAAATGATCGCTGGACCCACCAAGATGCAGGTATTCTCTTCTCTTCTCTTCGCTTCTCTTTTTTCGACTTCTTTTTCCATGAACTTCCTCCATTACAATCAATACCCTCGCAGAACACCAAAGATCTGAAGGGACTTCCGGAGAAAAAGAAGGTTGGATTAAAGTCGACAAACGAATGGCGGTGGTGTTGTGGACATGCCAAACATCTTCATTCTCGTCAAGAAATGCTTAGTAGTAAACCTTCTCGGCCTAAAAGAAAATGAATTAGTACGATTTTTCAGTTGAAAGGAATTTAATAACTTACCCATAGAGGAGGTCTAGCATTAGCCTGGTCCCAAACCAACTTATTATTCTCATCAAGTGCACACCCATCATCAATAATAGGAATGACCCGACTGGTGTGAAGTACCTCTTGTCTACTAACACCAGCAACATCTCTTGGTATCCAAAGTAATGGTGCCTCGCTGATGACAGATGGTGGGTGGTAAGCGCTGGAAGCAATGGACTCCTCGTAAAGGTGATCAGGATCGACAAGGTCATGAGGAACGAGACGGCGAAGAGTGTGGTAGTCGGTGTAGATGTGGGGTGCGAAGAACTTGGCGATGAAGTTGGGTTTCTTGGGTGTTGCTGCACTACCAGGAGAAACCTCCCCATCCTTCTCTTCCTTGAGATCAGCACCATGTGGGTGGAGTCCTGCTTCGAGACCCTCACGAAGAGATTCCTCCTCGGCTTCCAAAGTCTTGGGAAGGTTGTATAATAGAGGATCAAGAGCAGAATTGAGTGAAACGTGGTAGAGGATAGTGAAAACAAGCATGATGACCATGAGAACCAAAGGCCCAGGTGTAGCAGCGATACCGTAAAGTCCGATAAGACAAATTTCGGCAAGGTAGACACCAGTCAATAGTTGTTGAAGTGCACGAGGGTATATAAGACCCTTGGTATCGATTTGACTATCACTGACAAAGAGAATGTTGTATCGGAAAGCGATGTAAAAGAAGGACATGCCGACTGTAGCGAACCCAAGAACAAGTGGGGCGATGCAAGAATATGTCAATCCAATGACTGCAATGTTAGTGAAGACTGGAAGAGTGCTACCCCAAGAGATAGCGCTCAAAGCTGACCACTTTTGGTACATTTTTCTAGGTGTGTTGGCCAAGAATTTGTACATAATCTGGAAGATGAAGAAACCGACGACCTGGGAAAGATAACCCGAAGAAACGGTTAAACCTTGAACTAAAAAGTAATTGATATAGAAGTTGGATGCTTTTGGCAAGTTCTTGGCGAGAAGAGTTGGAATTCCGGTTGGGTTCTCCGTGATAGATTGAATGAGAGTTGGAGCAGAGGAAGACAATGTCATGACCAAGAAGATCTGAATGACTTGAAAGCAAAAGTATGCGTTTTGAGTGAAGAGCTCGACACGTGCCATGGATGGTTCGCCAGCAAGTTTAGCGACAACTGGGCAATCGTTAGTTTTGGTCATATGGGTTGGGAGGGTAAGACTTACTTCTCATGATAACAGGGACCAACGACATGAGAATAGACAATGCTACTGCAGGAAGAAGACCAGTCACCACACCCATGATTACAGTTGGAATGGCGTTCAACCAAGAGAGCCAACTGTAGGTGTCCTTCAAGTAGTTGATGTTGGAAATAAGACCAACGAATGCCACAGGAATGGCCCAGAAGACAATAAGAGCGGTTACAAAAGCGAGGACTGCGATTCGGCGAAGTACTCGTTGCCACCAGCTAATCTTCAATGACTGCCAGACAAGTTCCTTGGGATTGACACCAATATAACGTGGAGACACTATCAGGTGGTTAGTGAGAGTATGGGGAATTGAAAAAGGTCAACATACTGTGAAGGGCCTGGTGATGTGACAATGTTTGGAAAGCAGCTTGTGCATCGGATTGATATGCAAATTCAATGAAAACACTTCCTGAGAGTTTAGTCTCTCCATCGAGGTATGCGGCTTGAGCAGCTTCGGTCTCTGGAATCAATCTGGCCAACTCTTCACGAGCCCAATCAATAGTATCAACCTTCTTTCCAATCAAACCAAATTTACCAAGCTTGTGAGATGGACGATTTTTTGCTGGAATCCAACGACTGGCTACCGATCCAGATTCCATACCCTGACCATTCTCGATCAATTCCTCCTCAGCATTACCACCGCCGTTCTTTGCTGCCTTGAGTCTCTCTCCGTTTGCCAACTGGATAAGTTTTACTTCAGCGGCTTCCAACTTGTAAGCCACATTATCGCGTTCCTCTACTAACTCATCAACCTTTTCGGTATCGCGGGTGATCCAAATTTTGCGGACAGCACTACCAAAGACGCGTCGAAGTCTGGCCTCATCCAAGTACTCTTCTGGGACGGAAGTAAACAAGACGGTCCTCGCCGAGATACGCTTGGAATAAATAGGCGACAAGAGGAAAGCCTGGCGCAAGTTGATGTAGAAAATACTCTCTCTGGTGACCAGGAATAGCACAAAACCAAAGAAGATCATGGCACAACCAGCACTACCAAAGTAGCGGTATTTTCCCCCTGGCAAGTCCTTGTTGATGTTGGCGAAAGATAGCAAATCCAATTGTCCTCCGCCTCCACCACCGGTAATGTTGATTGGGAAGAGAATGGGCCAGGTGATACAGCATCCGCAGAACATGACCACGACGGTCATACGAAGGAAACGAAGGAAGAGATATGCGTCAATGGATTGATGTTGTAGCGCGTAGGTATCGGGTATCTTCGAAAAAGGACCAATCCAATTAAACAAACCGGTCGGAAGTGGTGTCGTTCGCTCCCTGCAATGAATTAGTATCATGGATCCAAGGTATGGTCGAATTGAGGTTACTTACTGCTCGCGCAAAGCACCAAGATAAGTTCTTGGGGAATACCATCTCTGCTGGGTCATTCGCAAGACCAGGAAAATGGCGACGTAAACACCGGCGATGATGGCTGTCGGAGTCAACGTCGCGACGAGGGCGGAGATGGTGGTATTGGGAACATTTGGGGTGGGTTCGTCGGCCATGATTTCGATCTTGAGAGCTGCCCAGGAGATGCGACGGTTTCGGTGTTGTTGATCCTCAGAGAAAAGAGAAATCCCCGTGTATGACCTTTGAAGGTCGAGGAGCTCAGTTTCGGCACAAAGTGAACTTGGATCAAGGGAGATCTGGATCAGGTCAAGGTTCGAGACCACAGGGCGTAGGCGCTTGAAGAAGAGCGAGGTTCGAGATCAAGTAGCAATCTCCAGTTCACGAGGTCGATGCACAGACCAATTCTTTTTGTATGGCCAACATGGGCGACCCCTAAAATTAATTGGTGGGCTGGCGAGAGAGACTGCGAGTGGAAGAAATCACGAGAAAACAAGGAGATGATCCGGCCACCCCTGTCCTGGTCCTTGTTATGACGTACCCACACCTATTAAAATAAATTGGGATCCTGGCAACGATCACCTTGTCGGAATTGCGTGTGCGTGCCTTGCTGTGTTGGTGGTGCAGATGAGAAAAGTCTTGATACGAAGGAGGTGAAGTTGACGAGGTGATGTGATGCAATAAAGAAGTGAAGTTAAGAAGAAGAAGACGCTGGGCAAAGGGATGGCGATGGTGATGGTGATGTTGATGGCGCCGACTTGGTACCGTGAAATGCGAAACAAATGAAGATCCCCGCCGATGTTTCAGTGGCTGACCTGCGAATGTGAGAGATAGAGAAGAGAGCAACACCAACAAGAGGAGAGTGAGAGGATGTGACAGCGGAAGCGAGAATACAGGTATTTATTCGGCATGTCGTACAGCAGAGATAAAAGAGCGGGCACAGCATCATGCTCAACACAACCTTATGCCACCACTTGCAGCTGTGGTTACATTACATTACATTACAGCCACAACTACAGGGTCTCTTCTCTCGGCTCTCTCCAGATTGCTTCTACCAACGAATGATTTTGACTTCCTATAATCTCCCACCACAGCCCTCATCGTCGAGCGTAACTTCTGCTGCCGCCCAGCTGGTCTTTGCAGCTTAACTTCACATGCTTTCAGGGCGGCAAGGGATAGTGTACCACAGTTACAGTTACGCGCGCATCCGATACCACATCCACATACGACACCGATGGCATTACCACGGGTCATGGTGAAACTGGAAATTGTGCTGCAGCTTTAGGTAAAGTTGTACTCCGTGACGAGACACCAAAATTCCATGGTGTTGACTTGATAGCCGTCACACCAACTAACACCAACACTAACTTCCAACTAACTTTGACAACCGACGGGACGATTGCTTGACAACGGCTTGGTTGGCATTGGCGTCGACGAGATCAGCTGAAAAAGAAATCTCGATCGGGCTTTGATCACATCCCCGGGGATGATGATTGGGACGGTGAAATCAACCCTCACTCTTCAACTGGGTGAAATCCGATATCAACACAACACCCAAGAAAACAATCCAGACCATCAAATGAGGCTCATCACCCTCCCTGCATATCCCATGAACCTCATAGCATAAATCCAGCTCAATATAACCCATCTAGCCCTTCATCTCGCCTCTCAAACTTTTCGAACGGTCCAGCCCGCATCCGCATCCCTGTCCAGCTGAGCCATCGCCCACCACCAATCACATCCTCCCAAAAAGTGGGAATCGAAAATGGAATAAAACCGGGGGTTGGAGACACAAAAAGCATCCGATGGCCGCGGTGCAAGAGATCCAAATCTAATGCAGAGCGAGAAAAAATCCTTGACCAGCTCAACGTGCAGATTTGTGCTTGAGCCTTGGNGGGGGGGGGTTGGAGAAGGTGTATATTGCGGGGAGCTGGTATATTTGGTTCTTTATCGGTTGGTGATAAGGGGATAAGAGGTGATGGGATTAGGCGGTGAAGGGGTGGGGTGGAGGTAGGAAGGTTTGACCGTTTGAGAAAGCTTGTGAGAATTAGATTGACGACACTTTGTTTGATGCTGAGAGTTGAGTGGGGAATGTTTCTGAAAAGATTATATCTGAGTCTTGGATTTTATTTCTTTGAAGATCTTCGTTTGTTGATATACTCAGTGGGATTTTGGCAAGTGCCTTATAATTTGTCTTCGTGTGGGTACATTATCGTCAACAGATGCGTATATCTGAGATGATCGAAGTTTGTGGGAAAACCACCAAGTGGTCGTTCTGCCAGAAAAGACCTGGGAAGATAGAAAAACATCCTGAACATGATAGTAACCAGCTGCTATATTCACTTATCGCAAAAAGAGTGAAAAGTATAGGTGATTCACTATTATTCTCCTCATTTTCACCAAGTAGCTCTTTCTCAACCTCACCTTTCCCCTCGTCACGAGATGCATCTCCGCGTCTACATCTTGGCGCCGGCGGCATACAGTAGCAGCATCAACTTTGTACCACCTCACCTCGACAACTCAACGCAAACACTTTAGTTTGCCCACTAGTCTCGATACTATCGTGAGCATCACTGATATCCATCTCTGAATCAGCGCCTCACAATGTCACCAAACCGTCTTGAAAACCTGCACCCTCAAGCTCAAGAGCAAGCAAAAGCACCAGACCAACCTCATTGCTGGACTTGCAACCAATCCTTCACCACCCAACGGAAACTCAACGATCACCTCAGATTCTCTATTCGCCATCAACCTTCGACCTTATGGGTACCGGGCAAGAATACTCCACCACGACAACCAGGAAAAACAGCTTTATCTTCCAGTGGCAACCCGAACGTTGAAGATTCATCGCCAAAGATTGCGCTTGCGAAAGATGGTAAATCGGGATGGTCTGTAATTCCAGAAGTTGATCATCCGGCTGTACTTGAGGCTTTACGCATTCGAGTTCATAGAGAGTCAACGCTTCAGACGAATAATTATATTACCAAACCGTTTGATCCGAAAGATTATGTGGATCGTCGGAAATGTATGCGTTGCAAAAGTGAGTTTGAAACTACCAATATGATTGGGGTTGAGAAAGTGAGGTGAAGCTAAAATGAAATAGCAAAAGAAAAAGATGCAGTGGGCCGTGAATGTCGTTTCCACCCCAAGCCATTATCAAAACCCGATCAAGCGGTATACCCATCCCTCATTTTCTTAATCTATGAAAGGAAGAAAACTCACAAAATACAGGACCCCTTTAGCGAAAGAACATACACCTGCTGCACCTCCCCCCCAACAACCCCCGGCTGCACAACCGGCCCCACCCACACCTTCTCCCAAAACTACCGATACACCACCCACAAAGGCTATCTCCGAACCCCTCCCGCTTCCCCCTCAACCCCCAAGTACCGCGCCGTCGTCCTCGACTGCGAAATGGCAGGCGTCTCCACCGGCGGGCCCGGAGAAGCCATCCTCCTCTGCGCCAGCGACTACCTCACCGGCGCAGTCCTAATCAACAAATACATCTCGCCCCCGGAGAAGATATCCATCATGCGCACCACCATCCACGGCATCTCACGCTACACACTCACCCAAGCCATCCAACGGGGCGACGCCCTAGCAGGGTGGTCCGCCGCGCGCGCCGAGCTCTGGAAATTCATCGACGATCGAACAATTTTGATCGGCCACGCATTAGAACACGACCTCAATTCTCTCCGTCTCATCCACCCACGTATCGTCGACTCGGGTGTTCTGGTAAGAAACATCGTCGGTTGTACGTTCGGCTTGAAACTCCTTTGTGAGGAACTCTTAAATATCCGGATAAGGAAGAATAAAGGTGGTGTTCATGATTGTCTCGAGGATGTGCTTGCTACAAGGGAAGTCGTGCTTTTTTGTACGCGGAATCGGAAGGTGTTTCGTGCGTGGGGGGAGGGGAAGAAAGAGGAGGAGGAGAGGAAGAGGGGGAAGAGGGTGAAAAAGAACGAGGAGGTTAAGGCGGCCAAATTGCAAGCGCAGCTTAAAGCGAAGGAGGAGGGGATGAGTGAGGAAGATAGGTTGAAGAAGAGGATTGGGGAGGAGATGGTTAAGAGAGTTGCCGAGGCGAGGGAGGAGAGGAGGGAAGCTGATCGACGGGCCGAAGAGAAGAGAGAGACGAGGAAGGAGGTTGATGGTAAGAGATTGAGAGGGGAGAAGGAGAAGAGGGAGGAGGAGCGTTGAAGGTGTTTAAGAGGACGGCTGAGAGTAGGGGGTTGTCGGTGAGATAGTGATGGTGATGGTGATGATGCATTTAGTGGATTGCTTGCTTGCTTGCTGGATGGGCAGAGGTAGGTATGATTTGCTGCTAATGGTAATGGTTTTGATTACCTACCTACCTACCTACCTACCTCACCAAACGAAAAACTGGCGGTAGTAATAGCGATAGCATGAGATAAGATACCCATACTCAAGTACCCTGATTTCAATCATTTAGTCGTCTTTGAACTTGAATATATGTAAAAAAATTTAAAAATCAATTAACAATAGAGAAGTGTTTATTCTAGTAGGATAGTAGGAGTTATATGTGATTTTTTTATTATTATTATTATTATACTCGATTCTTGGTTTTAGAATTGTTTGTAGGGGGAGGAGGGGGTTATAGTTTGTCGCTACTAGTTATTAATTACCTACCGAACAAACAAACGAACTAATAATAAAAATAGTAATAGCGATAGTAATAGTATAATATAAGATACCTATACTTGAGTACCCTAATTTCTATCTATAGTTATCTTTAAACTTAAATATATATATATATAAGTTATAATTTTTAAAAATTAACTAATAATAGAGAAGTGTTTATTCTAGTAGGTAGTAGGGGTTATTTATAATTTTACAATATCTTTCTTATTATACTCGATTCTTGTTTTTTGGAGTTAGTTATAGGGGGGGAGGGGGAGATAAGGGTATATATAGTAGGGGGGGGGG
>CAJVRM010000367.1:20644-34574 GCA_911693285.1 Hymenoscyphus albidus | reverse complement strand
CCCCCCCCCAAAAACCCTGTTTTCCACAACGTCGGTCCTCCCGAGACTTGCGAATCCCCTCCTCTGTCAATCCCACCTACCAAAGAGATCCCGCCCCCGAAAAACTGCACCACAATCCGAGATCTCCGAGCGGAAAGTCCCAGAACAAACAATGACAACAGCCTAAGATCTCAGTCAAGCAGTGAGAAAAACCAGGTAAAACACAAGGAGTGTAACACCCACCCGCAACGGACCGAAAGGCGAAAAAAACCTGCTAGGAGAAGAAAGGAAAAAAGTAATGCCCAAAAGATCAGGTATCAAAAGTTACCCAGGTAGTAAAGAGACGTGACGAAAAAAGAGAAGAAGAAAATCAAAGATCCCGAGATACAGCAGAACCACTTCAGCCACAAGGTACACAAAGAAGTACACGTAAGATATCTCGCAACTCCACTTCGTACGGGTAGGTAGAAATCCTGCAAAACACCCTGCAGGTCATCGATACCCCACTTAGGGGCAGATCAGTACCGAAAGGTGAAAGGAGACATCAAGTAATGAGACAACGAAGCTGCTTTCGCCTCAACAAACGACCCAGGAGCAATAGCAAGATATCGAAATTCGAAATCTTGGTCATGGTTCTCGCACAAATGACATCCAACGAAAATCTTGATTCCTCAAGTCTCAAAAAGGGGCTGCGGGATCATCGAGGTTCAACTTCTCGTTCAGCTAGCATCAACCTAACCCCCTCATTCCCACCATCCGAAAGATGCTATCGTCACCGCCTCTCGATTCCTCGAAATCTTGCGGCCCTTTCAATTCAAAAGGGGAAAACCGACGAGAATCGGGCATGCAACGTTCCATGCACAACTCGGATCTAAAATGGAAAGGAACAGCACTAGCATCCTCTTGTAAAATTTGGGTTTGTTTTGAGTCGCTGCCAGACAATCCTTTGTAGACTAGCTTGACTTAGCCTCCATAGAACTCATTGTCAGCTGAGGAGGCAAGATATGGGGCCATGATCACCAGGTACACAGTCCTCTCGAAACTAGCCAAAAACCAAAAAGGTGGGAAAAACATCCCAAGGATGTGGTTGAGGGGATTGGTGGTTTTATACTGAGTTTCGGACTTCCGAGTACGATGTTATCCATCACCGCTGGTCTTGATGTGTTCTTATTAGGCTTCAAGAAATTTCGTATCAGTTCCTGTTGTGCTGAGGCTCGGATTTTGAGTTTCGAATTAATGAACCGTTACGTTAAGCTGTCCGTGTCACTTTCTACTAAGTGTCAATTGCCGGTAGTGTCGTGCTAAATCTGAAATCTGGGAAAAGTCCGTATCTGACCCCTCAAACTACCTAAGATTAGCACGATGGACTTAAGTGGTCGATGAGCTGGGGAAGGAATGGCGCTTTCACCCAATACAACAGCATAATCCATTCAATTTCTCCCGATTCTCCAAACCCCCAAAGCCCCACCGAAGAAGAAATTTGGCAGCCTAGTGGAACAACTGCCGTCCCCCCGAAACTATCCAGGCCACTTGACCTGATAGCAGTGCCCAACACAATTTCGATCTGCCGTCAAACTCGAGAATGCCTGCTTATTCTCGCACATTGCTGGCAAGGTCCTGGATTTGCAAGCCTAAGATAGTGACTGCATGTGCATCTGCGCCCAACATATAGACACTTCACTATGCTTCTATTGCTTCATATTGTTCACCTGATATCTGGCGATAGAATAGTCAGGAGGTCAACAAGCGGAAAGCCACCTTACACTCCGCACCTTTCAGACCGGCCCGAGAGAGGAAGTTTCGAGTATGTAGGGAATTCATTCTTATCAAGGCTATAGCTGGGAAGCCAACAACGTACTGTACACCCGCGTATCTATCCCCGTTACTGCTGCGTGTTGTTACCGCCGGAAGGGAAATTTCTAAGACAGGTCCAACGATCCGGTCAGAATCATAGCCGTTCCAGGGAAAATAATAGGTTTCCAAACAAGAGAGGGAGACAGCGGGTGGGAATATGAAGACGTGGTGATCATGTTGCGCCGCAGATAGCCGCGTGATAGGTCGCAGATTACAATGAACACAATAGCTACAAACAAGAACCATCATCAAATAGATGGCAGATCTGTACCTCGCCATCTTGCGTACCCCTATGTCGTTGGTCGATTGGATGTGCTCGTCCATGGCGCCTCCCGAGACAGTGGATAGGATTTGGTGGATTTGCAGCTTCTTGTCTGGTATGAGGATGAGTATGGAACTACTAGTGTTGTACTGTTGTATACCGGGCGGCCGTGTGCCAATGTGGGGGGTTCGTGTTTTTGAGAGAGGGTTGTCCTTTTTCAACCGTTCTTTATCCAGCGGCAAGACGCGGGAGATCAAGGAAAACTTCAAAAATGCGAACTTGGTACGGAGGCACGACAAGTAGGTGGTTGTATGATGAATTGGTACCAGTAAGGCTTTTGGAAAGAATGGCTGAAGACTCCCCTCATCCTCCCTTGCTATCCATGAGCCTACCACCATCAACAGGGCAAAATCATGACCTAAAATTTGTGCCAACGTCCTACAACTTAGACCTCTAGGGAAGCATTGAAGTTTCGAGACTTCGAAACTGGAAAACAAGGTACCAAGTATTCTTGTACACAGCGTCGGAGAATCACACCTCTCGTGCACCAACAGCCATGAATCGTCTGGCGGTAACCGAGGCTTGGCCAACCAAGACCATACTCATTAAAGCAATTCTGGCAACACCCAACCTCCACTTAATCATCGCGAACGATGGCTGATAGACCAAGTAGGCGCTGACCAAATTGTTGCTCATGCCTGTCGCTCGTCTGGGCCACACCAGTATAGGTTTCCCCCTCATTTGCCTCCCGGAAGGTGATTCCACGTCCGCTTTGCGAGAAAACGAGTTGGGAAATTAGCGATGTGAGTCTGCAATGTCGCCCCTTATAAATAGGGGAGCGTCTAAGCCTTGGCACAGCCGTATCCGATTCGCTGCATCGTCGTGCCGTTTAAGTGGACGAATTAACTCCTTGAACCTTTGTCGGCTCATTCCAATGCCCAAGGTTGACAGGTTGTTGGCTTTATTCAAACGTCGCGAAATCATCGAAATCGAAGATCGATCGACAGTTGGCCGGAGGGCTCTTCCGCAGCTTATATATGGGTTAAGCAGGCATCGTCGGGACCTTGACCACTCTTCTCGGAAGAGCGCGCATTGCACCTTCCTCTCTGAACCTTCCTTGTTGGCATCACTGGCTCTCCTCGAAGGTTGCTGGTGGTGTGTAACAAGAGGTGCCTCCATTGCATGATGAACGAAATATTGTTGAGTTGTCACGTGGCACAGAGATCGCAGCTCCTGGACATGATCGCAACCGAACCTGTTCCCGCTGCGGTACACCCCCAGCCCACGCAAGAGCAGATTGTTTTAAGTGAGTTGGCAGTTAGGCGTGTACCCATTAGATGATTTAATAAGATGGGAGCGCTGACCATTCTTTCTGGTCTCGGTCTGTATGCCCCTTGGCCTCTTTGACTTTGCCCTGCCATTGACGGGACTGGTAATGAAAAGGCGTTATAACGATGCGTTGAGGGGATATAGTTGGGAAAGAAGAACAATCCAACTTCACATCCCCTCTTTACCAGCGATTTATTCACACGCATAGGACTTCTTGGCGCTGCCGAAAAGCTAATGCTGCGATGGCAGGTTGGGGCCGCCGAACCACCGGGAGAGACCACAGTACGGGCCGAGTCCGCCCATCCCCCCCGGCAGCGATATCCGGTCCACATCAGCCCTTTTAGGTTTCCAAGCTTAAGCGAACAGTCGATGTCTCGTTTGCCATTGATTGGTGCATGCCATGCTTATGGGAGGCACACGTGAGCTGTAAAAGTAGGAACCTACAGTGAATAAGAAGAAAGATACCTTGGTACTCCAAAAATGCTTCGGATTGGTTGGATGCAAGGGTCTGACACGGTCACGTTTGTGGAAGACGCGAAATGTACGTTTTGGAACGTGAGAGGCAAGACAGACGGCGGCCGGTTATGACGTCCGATAATTGGGGGCCGTTGAGGGCTGTGTTTCCTACCGACCAGTCTTGATATTCATCGAGCTCTTCCAAGCACGTGGCTTGTGGAGAGCAAGCGCGGGCAATGAATTTACCTGGTAGTTCGGGTTCTTGCAGCGTGCGTGACCATTCATGCCTTGAAGGCGGCGAGGACGAGCGCTGAGAGGTCGAAGACAACTCAGGGAAGCTGCAGAGGAGAGAATGATGGACGCCGCCGAGAAATGAGCAAATAAAAAGCAAGGGAAGGATGTGAAGAAACTGTTGGATCGCCTACCTTGCCTCGGGACCCCTCCTCCATCATTTTGTTGAGTATATGATAATATGCAGACGATGGCCACCATCAGGCAGTGTGCAGTAGACAGTAAACCAACTAACAGGCTGTTGACTAGCGCGCATCATGCAACTTCAGCCCAATCGCGCGGGCAAGGATATTATGACCTTGAGCAGCTTGATGGTTGATATGTAGGGAACGAAAGAAAATGTTTTTCAGTATTGAAAGCAATATCAACTCACGGACTCTACCGGCGGTACCAATGTCGCTGCCCTTGCAGGTTTTGGGGGGTTTGCCTGGCAGGGAGCACTAGATATTGGAACAAGCCAGGTGATGCCATTGTGCATGGCGAAAGTTCGAAGGATGAAGCATCTTGGACCCTCGACGAAAACAACGGGGACTCCTCATTGGATCGATACTGGCTGTTCCCGAGGAAAACGGACCCAAGATGGGAGAGACAACATCCGTAAAGGCAGCCAGCAGCAGCATTCTGCTGGTCAACTCGCGATAACCATCCGCAGCGCAGAGTGGTCGAAGCTTTGAGGGCTGAGACACTTAAGCTTAATACCTCGTTCGTCCATGCCCCTTTGAGATCATCAGAAGGGAACTACGGGGAGGCGCACTACTCATCGGCACTGAAATGCAGATCTGGTCCAGTACTAGCAGCAAAAGATGGCGTTGTCTGGGTATTTTCCTATTGGCTTGAAGCAACCACCCTCTCAATGCAGACCGAAAAGCTTCAAGGGCCCCGCAGCGTAGAAGAAAAGCAAGAATATGGAAATCATCCCATCGGTGTAGAGTGAAAAAAGAGCCAGGGCGTTGGAGGCGTCGCGCTGTGCAACGTTTGGTTGCTGTGCCTCTTTTGATTGCGGAAGGTCTCTTGCTAGACGTCGTGATCGATTTGATAACAGAAAATGGCCGAGTGGCAAAAATAGATTCAACCAGGCAGAGGCCGGAGCATGAGCCAAAAGTTCAAGCTACTGTTCGATAATCACTAGTGGAAACGGTCGGCCCACTGCAGGTGGCTGCGCTGCTTATTGGCTGCAGACCGGGCATCGATAGCTTCTATATTCTTCACTTCCAGCTTCGGTCTCATCGTACGGATCATCAAACCCAGACACCTTGCCACACGCAGATACGGGCAGAGAAGACAGCCTTGGTACCCCTCAAGGTCGTTGTCTCAAGTTTCAAGGCAGAGGTGACTGGTCAAGGCACGCCACCGGTGGACGTCGGAGGCAGTGCCGGCACCATGAGGCTCTGTGAACAACCGGCCCTTGGAGTGGTCTTTTAGTGACCCGGATCCGTACCTGAATTAGTGATGATGGGGAATGACACGTCGCATTGAGACCCCGACAACATAGGGGAAGGGAGCGGGGAGGTCATTTTCTGGAGGGGAGTCTGAGATGACTTTGTCAATGGACGGATGAAGGAATAGAAACAAGGCGGGCGCCGATAGCCCATGCAGAGGCGGTTGATTTTCCTCCACCTGGACTCTAGAATCCGAGGGAAGCAGGAAAGAAGCCGTCCAGGGCATGTCTTTTTTTCAACGTACGAGACGCAATGATGCAGGCTCCAAGTGAACGGCTCGGTGCGTGTTGCGCTGCCCATCTCACTGGCAGCGTGCAGCCAAATAACAATCATTTTGATCCCAGGTAGCCCGACTGGGACTCGCAGCCATGGATGGTGGAAATGCGAGGTTGGACTAGATCTAGATCTTGTGTTGCCCTTTGCTCTGCGTGATGCTTCTTGATACTGCCATCCTTTCCTGCTCCTGCGTGATGCGTGATGGTTTGTACACAGCTGCTGGCCCTTGGAGCGAACCCCTTTATCAAGAGCATCATCCACCATCCTCGAACGGGCTCGAGTCGTTCCTATCACGTCCGTGTCGAGTCCGCTGTCCCAACTTCTCCCCGCCGTGCTTTTTCCTGATTTGGGCTGGTGTAGGTCCCTTTGCACGACTGCTGTTTCTATTGACCGGATAGATTATTGGCTCTCTCTGTGCGAGCTTCTCTTCTCGGCCCTTCCGGTGTCGGTAATTTCACCAGACGGAATACTCAGGTACGTCGAGTCCCAATACGACGGAACGCCAATATCGTGAAGATCACGTCGACGTTCGTGAGGCTGCTGCTGCTGCTGTTGCTGCTCACTCGCATTGGCACTAGCAGAGCATTTCCCCCTCAGGAGCAAGCGGGGAGGGGAGCCTGCACTTGCACTGGCTTGAGCTTACTCTCGCTAGCAGAGCTACCTGGACTAGCAGGGAGGGGCATTGAGCTGCGTGTGTACGACCCGAGAGACGCCCATCTCCACGTGCGTCTGCTCTTCCCAGACCACCCTTTCCATTTTCCAGAGGCAACGTGCTTGTCGATATCGCCGGCGTTGGTCTATCGTTATTCAGAGTTATAACTGCTCTGCCCCCCAGTCTTGTCGCTCGGTCAAACTCCCTCGTACATCGCTTCTTTCCCTGACACCCAGCACCAGGAGAGGAAGAGCAATACCCAAGTATCCAGCAAGATCGTCTCTCAGCCCCGAGAGTGTCAGTGTCAATTTACACTGCACTGCCGTCAGCTCCTACCTGGCTTCGACCTAGCGAGTCCAGCTTCGCCGGTATCATCCCACCTCAGCACCAGCGGCAACCACGGATCCAGCAATATCATCCGGACAGAGTGACTGCCGGCATCGAGCAGTAGAACGACGATTAAGCTCGTCCTAGACCACTTGTCCGTCGTTGTTTCGTAACACCAGAATCACAACTTCACTTGAAGGTTGGCACTCCCACATACAAGTTTCTCTTTGGGCACCGCAATTTACAGGCCAAGAAACTTCACTCCAAGACTGCCGCTTGGTCGCCGTCGTGGTGGTCGTCCAGCTGCCAGGGTTGTATCGCCAATTTGGTACTTGAACCCCAGCCGTGCGAGTGAACCACCGTTCCAACCTCCTGACATTTCAAGGCCCATCGCAATTTACTCGACATCCACATCCCTTTCTGCAAGCGAGCGAGCGAATCCCCAGGATTATTCACAATCCGAAGTTACCATCACCCTTTGCCGGAAGTCTGATATTGTCTCTGGCTTCAACATACCCGTCATATCGTCGATCCTGGTGTGCTTGGCCTGACAGCTCTGACGAATCTCACTGCATCGTGCCCTGGTCAACGACTGGGAAGCATCTGTCCATCGTCTCACACAGTCTCAGCAGCCTTTTCGAGCGCTGCACCTTCTCTCGACCCATCAGAACCCCTCTTTCATCTACCTCCCATCCATCCCATACACTCACTCCCAGCCATCCGCTGCCTCCTACGCCCTAATCACAACGTCAGGGTAGTATTACCCCCTTTTCTAGCGTGGGCTATTCCTGATCCGCAAGTGTTGAGAGTCCGGCACTGTCAGGTTGTCTCTCCCCGGCTGGCTGCAAACACATTCCCCAGAAGTTGAATCGCAGACGCAAAACATACGATCTGGCCCCCATCCCGTAACTCACCCTCTCCTTTTCCTCGACCATCCTTTTTCTCGACATTTGGAGGCTTCTTTGGCCTCTTCCATCGATTGAAGCCTGCGAGTGGCGAAGCGCACTTATTCTATTGTCCCCGAGGCATCTGAACGGCGCGCACTAGATCCAACCGTCGTCAAGCGAACAGGATAAAAGTTTTCAGGATTGGGTGGGTGTGAGCGAAGTGCGGAAATATCGCCCATTTCGCAGGCATTCGTATTGCGTGCAGTAGTTTCAAGGTCGCCTCCTGGGTCCCTCCAAGGATTGCTGTAGATTTGGACTGATCTTTGGATTGATCGCATCGCATCGCATCACATCACTGCTAGCGTCCATCGCTAGCCCTTTTCATTAGCTTAGCGTGGATTGGAGACGAGAGAAAAGGAGAGATTGAGGATCGTAAGGCTGTAAATCTGACGTGCATTGTACATTGACATTGTACATCGACATTGTACATCGACATTGTACATCGCGTCAAGAAGCGAGGAGAAAGGTTTGAAAGGGCCCAAAATAAGATCAAGGTTGCTACCAGGGGACGATCACAAGACGAAGGAGCGAGCCAGGGAAGGTGTTTTGCAGAAGGAACAAGGCTCCGAGGAAAGTACAGTACAGCACGTACAGGCCCTCCTCCTACTCACCCTACTCTCGACTACGTACAGGCCTACACTTGGTTCCAGCCAATCAGGCTTTCGAAGGTCGACGCGGCAGGTGCAGGACGGAAGCTTACCAGATTACCACACTACACGCTACCACGCTACCACATTACGGTACCAGCATTGGAAGCGAGTTCTTAGTCTCTTACAGGGCCCTCGACGCAACGCGCCACCCCACCGGCAGGAGACTGAGCGACTACTAATAATTAGGCCAAGACCACACCACACCACTGAGACCACTGAGACCACTGAGACCACTAAGACCACACCACTCAGGGTGCCCTCGACAGCACCAGCACTCTAAACGCTAGACACTAAACCGTTAGCGAGACGCTACAGCTACAGCTACCGCTCCGCTGCTACCGTCCACCCTCACCTCCGTCGCAGTGAATGGGCCGGACCTTGACGGGATCCTGACATCCTCTAGCTCTCGAAGTGCTCCGTAGAGAATCGTAGGGTTCATCGCCGCAGTGCTAGCACTAAGCACTCGACTATCACTTACTAGCGCCCGCACTGCCGTCCGTTATCGACCCCGTTACAGTTACGTGCAGAGACGGCTAGCTTCAAGCTTCGCGAAGTGGAGGATCACGAGGATCATTCACCAGGACCAGCCTTGAGTGCTTGACCTCGACGTCGACGTCGACGCGCTTCGCTCTGGTCATCACCCCCAAAAGGATACGCTATTTGAGCGTCAAGCATCAACCGCTTGGCCCGACGCGGTGCTGTGTGCATTCACTCCCTCGCCCTCTTTCTGGAGGACACCTTGAGTACACTCACTGCCCTCCCCTGTCTGCGTTGCCCTGCCCCAGGTTGCAACCCCCACCCGTCTCCCATCTCCCGTCTCCCCCCTCCATCCCCTTCCAGCCATCTAGACCCCTACCTACATCAACGCCTACGCTCAACCCAACACGGAAGGGTGCCTCGACGCTGCATTGGCATTGCCATTGGCATTGGCATTTTTGAGCCCCCTCATCGTTTGGGTGTAGCCACCTGCACTGCTGCACAGAGTCAACCACTATTATCACCAACACCACCACCATCGCGCTCCTCCGCTGGTCGTGAGCGCGCCCTGCAAGACTGCACTGCCTAAGAACAGACGAAAGTCCACAGAGAGGACTTCAGCGAATCAGGAGGCGGCGAGCGACGGCGACCAATGATTGAAAGTAAGTTGATTCTCTGCTCTCTGCCTCTTTGCCTCTGCCTGCCTTGCCCTACCCTGCCCTACCTCTTAGCTACCTTGCCGACCTGATCTACCCTCGACCCTCGACCCTACCCGACCCACACCCTACACAACCTCACACCTGGGTTTCCTTCCTCTTCCTTGCTCCGCTTTCTTCCCCCCAATTCAATTTCAGGTTGTCGGTGCTCTCGCGTTGTTCTGTCTGCACGGCACTGCACTCTTTTCTGCCCCTAACCCATCATCCCATGTATATAGAGGGCTTCGGCCTTCCAGCGTCCGCCGTTGAGCCTTCAGAACTTCTGACGTGCTACTGCTGCTGCTGCTCTCTTTTCTACGTTTCGCAACGGCTACATTCATAGTCGCCGCGACGGCATCTCGAGACATTTAACGCTCATCCTGCCTTCTTCTCCTCCTCCTCCCCTCGCTTCATCTGCTTCGGTAGCCTTCTCCATGTTCGCAACATTGGCTGTGGTACTGCTCATCCCTTTTCTTGCCCCTTGTTTTCCCCGTGTGTTGTTGATCGATCGCCAAGCGTGTGCTCCGCGGGTTGCTATCGATGTTGACGGATGACGGATCTGCGTTGCGCAACCGCACCCGCCATCAGATCCCGTGTACGACCTCGAACTCCTCTCACGAACTGCTGCTGGTGGTGGGTGGAGGTGGATGCGGGAGAGTCCCTCTATCACAGGCCCGCTCGTGCCACCCCACCCCGGGTGCAATGCCAAATGGGGCCCCCCCTTTCTGCCATTCTGTTCGCAATTCCTTTCCATCCATATACTGCTCGCTATACCACGCTATACCACCCTATGCTATGCTATGCGGGGAAGACACTCCACGCCTGAAGCAACGCCTCCTAGTCAAGGGGAACCACTGCTCTCGCTTCTGCGTCTTTCATCCCCCTCCCCGGCATAGCTGTAGCTCGGTTCTTGCACACTCCACTTCCACTCGCCTCGCCTCGTAGCGAACTCCGAAGAGCACGGTACTGACATCTCCTCTCAGTTCTCCCACCGGCCCCATTGAATAGCAATAGCAATCACTTCATGTGCTCGCAATCTGGTAATCCTCAAGACCTTGCTGCTTATTCAGGGCATTCTCCTTCGTGTATAATCGGGTCGGAGCCTGAGCCTGACAGCTCCTCCAGACAGGAATTCACCCATCCCCCTTCCCTCCCGGACATGGGTATGCGATACCTGACAGCACTTCCGACCACAGATGATGTTCGGTGAGTTCCCACGCTTTCCTACCTCCTCTGCATTGGTCATACGTTCTCGTGATCCCCCAACCCCTTGCATTTAGGCACTGGCGTGCCTTTTGTCCTCTGTACGCAACGGCTCTACCTCTTCAATGTCCTTCCATGCTCCGCAAAAAGAGAGCTTCGCCGCCTGAGCTCCCGTGGAGAGCAAGAGAAATGCCACGACTTTGCCTTCTCCCCACGCCGGCTTCACGTTGCACCGCCTAAGCCTCACACCAGCTTCGCCGTGAGCTGCCGCAACGACAACCACTCCAGGAGATCACGCGAGGAGCCCCCGCTCTTGTGGGACCGGCGTTGAGCTGGCTGTCCTACGTAGGTCGCTATGCAGAAACTGGGCACCAGTACCGCTAGGCGTTCTTGTTCAACTTTAAATGCTGTCTTGCAGTCATGCAGTATGGTGGCTGACGACGGATAACAGATTCAACACGGAAACCGGTACATCACATAGCAGCCCTGTATATTCGCTTGAACCAGCAGTTCAGCAGAACACCTCTTCCTCGTCGACCTTAGCCTTTTCGCCCTACTCCAATATCTACCAACCCAGCTTAAGCGGTTCCACGTACTCTAGTGGAGCTAGTAGCTACTTCACCCCAAGCACCTCCCTCTTTTCGATGCCTGATCTGAAGCCACGTTTAGGCTCATTGTAAGTCATCCACCCTCTTTTCTGCACCGACGGCCCCCCTATCTGTTACCGAGAATCTCAAGAATCGCCGGTGGTCGATAATAATGGCATATTTGTACAGAAACCCATCCACTGGTCTGGCGCCACCAACACGATCATCTGCTTTACCTCATCCCGGATCACCTATCAATACCAGAGACCTTTACACAGGTACAACTCCACAACTTCGGCGGACTTCAGATCTTCTTTCGAGATCTCCTTCGCTATCGGCCGTCAGAGGCGTGCCCTTATCACCATCTTCTACTAGTGGGTTTACTAGTCCTACGAATATGGAGAATCCACTAGGTGGACCTTCGTGTCCGCCATTGAGTCCGACCGAAGTCATATACCCACTCCAAACATCAGACGGACAAAGTCTGAGACCCGATATCTTTGGTAGAATTGACAAAGGCTTTTTCATGGCGGATAACGACTGGACATGTTACCGACGAAATTATTTCTCTCTCAATTGCTCTTATACCATTCAGCCAGCTCTTCCAGCAAATGGAACTGTGTATTTGGTGGAGAATGGGCGACTGGGTCCACAGGTTTATTCATTCGCGATGTCGATTGCCGCAGTGGTCGATGGACGAGACGGAAAATCGATTGAACTCGTTCAGCATACCCCCAAACGAGACAAAGGGCCACAGGAGAAACCAGCCCGAATCACGCTAGCCCCACGACCCCCCGCTTCTCATGGTATGTACGGTGAAAGCTCTTCCCGTTCTGGCCTCTACGAATCGCCAGGAGGATTTGGTCAAAATCCAAATCAACCGGCAGTTGAAGCAACATTTGAGCGCATTCAATTTAAAAATGCAACTGCAAATAATGGAAAACGGAGAGCCGCTCAGCAATACTACCACCTTCTTGTAGAACTCTTTGCGGATGTGGGAACTCAGAGATCAGAGCGTTTTGTTAAGATTGCCTTCCGAATGTCCGCTCCCATGGTCGTTCGTGGTCGCTCTCCAGGCCACTACCAAAGCGAGAGACGAGGGAGCAATGCGAGTGCCGGAGGATCCGGGGGTGCAGGAGGTGCAGGCTCATACACCTCAAGCGCAGGCACTTCTAGGACGCCAGGAGATATGGGCATGTCCGGAGGATCATCGATGCTTCCAGGTACTGGCTATGGAGGGTCGTATGATAACCGATCCCATCATTATCGTTCGAGTATGGCTCCCTTGCAGATACCGATGGAGCCTGTACTGTCTGCCGAGGAAGCCAAAGGCATCGAAGAATCACCGGGTTATCTTTATTACCCAGGCGCGATCTACGAAGGCCACGAAGCCCGTTATCAACTTCCTAGTATGTCGGAATATTCCAAAGTCAAACAAGAGTACGGCAACTCGGGTGGCTATGTTCTTCCCAGTATTGCCAGCACCCAAGAAGGGTTAGGTAGACATTGCGGGCGCTGGGAGGGGACGGCTGAGTCCAAAGGATATTTCCCTACGGCATTGATCCAGCAAGAACTAAACATCAGCTAGATCTTTGCACTTGCAGGACTCATCATGATTTACACGCGCAGAGAATCACTTCAGAATACGATGCATTGTTGCGATTTTTGCAATTTGACGCTTTTCCACATTCGCTGCAATCAGCCGCGAGGAACAAGATAGTTTTCTCTGGGAACGGAAATGGGACAGGGGCGCTAGGAACATTAGATACCAATTTTGTCAATTGTTTATCGGGATTGGGAACGGGTGCATTCATTGGAAGGGTAATCATCTCACTATCGCATGGCGAGAGAAGGAAAAGTTCTTTTCTATTTATTTATTTATGCTTTTTCATGTTATGTGCTTTTTTTGGTTTTTGGTTTTTGGTTTTTGGCAGAAAGTGGCCATTTATATTATCTTTTTCGGCATGGCTGTTAAATATCTAAGAGGGTCTAAGGCGAGAGAAGGGATGGATCCGATGATATATGGGCAGGTGAAAGGGAAGGATGAACGGAACCCCCTATGTTGTTGCTTTTTTCTTTTCTCTCTTTTCATGTTTTGCTCCTTTCTCGATTTTTTTTCCTCCTCCGCCAGCCAGGGTGTTCATGTTTCGAATGTTGCCATGCTATCTTTTTGTCTTTCCTCATGGAATCGTATGTCGGCATTTTTCTTTTCTTGGAGGAGGAAATTCAGATACAGGACTCCCCTTCCCCCTTTTTTTTATTTCGCCCCCTCGTTGTAATTCGTTGTATCTCGCTAAGAGAGGGGGAGACAATCCGGAAAAGGGTATTTGTTTATTGTTGTTTTCTGGAATTTGTGGGGAATCTCGGATGGAGGACTTGACTTCTGAAGACACAGTCAGAAAAAGGGATGGATGGGTCGGGAAAACCCAAAAGAAAAAGGGAAAATTGTCATCAACCAACCAACCAAATGCTTCTCACACCTCACCTGCCCCCCCCCCCCCCCCCC
>CAJVRM010000367.1:0-20477 GCA_911693285.1 Hymenoscyphus albidus | reverse complement strand
TTTTTTTTTTCTTTTTGTACAGTACACTCCGAGTTCCCCCAAGCCTTGAACCTTTGGGATTGCAAGACGAGGGATGGGAAATCCCCCCCAACCCAAAAAAGACGATACGCGAACGCGACAGATACATACCATACATACCTTCTCCGCTCCCTTTTTTTTCTTCTTTTTTTTTTAGAAAGAAAGAAAGAAAGTAAGAAAGAAAACAAAAAGACAAAGAAAACCAAGAATCCCCACCTACCTACTTACCTACCTACCTGAGCGTAATCTTTTGATACCCACCTTCTTCCTCAATAACGTATTTCATACGCGCGCGCCTGCGAAGGCTTCATGACACTTACTATACCTACGGATGAAGATAATTGGAAGATTCTGCAGGGATCGGGAGGTTCTACACGGGGAAACGACACAAGGAAGACAGACGGACAGCGCGTATTTATATTCTTGGGGGAGAGACACGATCGCGAATATCACATCACCTCTTTTGATCGACTCATTGCTTGCACTTTGGTTTCTTTTTTTTGATATTTTTTTTCATTATTTGTTTATTCTTTTCTTTTTCGGTGGATTTTCTTGATACCCAATGGCTTTCTCCTTTCAGTTTTCTTCGAGGGAGCAGAAAACCTTTGTTGGAGTGTTTATTTACCTTTGCTTTAGCCGCGTTTTCGGTCAACATGATTCTTTTGTACCTAGGTCATTGGGATTTGTTTGCTCATGCTCAAAATTGGGATGAACCAGATGGGTTCTTGGTAGCCTTTTATTCCATATTTCTCTTAATATTTATAGATTCTTCGAGTCAGCTCAACCAAAAGAATGGTAGAATGTGTCTTTACAAGGATTACGAGATTTACTCTCTGCAACACATCTTCCACTTGTCCAATGCGACGTACCAATGCGAAGGTTGAAAATTGCGGGAGCTGAAGATATGGCACACAAGGGGAGACAGTGACAGTAAAGACGATGAGGTGGTCCAGCGTCTATGTGCGATCCAGAGGGTTGGAAGAAAAGGAGACGTGCAGAAGCGCAGAAGCGCAGAAGCGCAGAGTAGTCCTACAAAACATTTATGAGCCTCTCCTGACAGGCGTTCCATCAACTCCCTCCTGTCATTGCCCCCTTGTTTGTCGAAATGACATTCTCATTTATGTATATATCCGTAGACGGCTACGCTCGGGACGTTAAGAGGGGACTTTGGAAATGGGATATGTGCAGAATCGTTGGCCATCATATCAGGGGAAGTTCGGTTGTCTGGGAGGGAGGTCTTGAATTCGAAACGTGGCTACACATGCGTTAGCAGCGCTCCCGAATAACTGGAAATCTATTGACGGGTCTCGGGAAGGGTCATCCTTTCTGCTATTGGTATAACTCCAAGGTACTTGCACACCAAACTTCACAAATCTTTTTGCACCCGGAATTATTGTCAATCCGGTGTTGCCCCTGATTCCCAAGAGAACTGAGGTGTGCCATTCGGTGACGGATGTAAATCAACAACGGGACGAGGTAGGTTCTGGAACGGGACCCAAGCCGCTTCTGCCTTTCACTGTCACCGTCGTCGCCACCGTTATCCGCCCTCCCGAAAACCGGCATCCTTCCATTGGAATTCGGTCGCCTTGTTTGAGGTTAAATGGAGAAGGAGATGCTCGACTGATTGGCGCGTGAGACGGCTACACGCAGACGGGTACCTCAGGTTAGCGGCCTTGATCAGAAAGCTTCTTCGAGATGAGTGGATGTTACCTGATAGGTACAGTAGTCGCAGGGTCAGAATGTCAGATTGAAGAAGTGATGTGTCGTGTTTCTCCATCTTTCCCGTTAGCTGTCTGTCGTAAATGATTTCCCAGAGACCCCAATCTCGGACCATGTTTCGGAAGGGAATCATTGGTGTCTCTATTCCTTCTAGAAGTGAATCTTCGTGCTGAGACGGTTGCTTGAATGGCGGACGGGGCTTCAAGTCTTTCTTTCAGGGAGAGAATTGGAATTGTAGGATTGGGGATTTCGTGGCAAGTCAATGCATTGGGCGATCTTGCACTCTGGATCTTCAAATGCCTTGGTTTATTACCGTTACCCTAATTGGTAACATTGTGGTCCTGATTCGTCTACTTGCATATAGTATTGTGTAACGTTGCCGATCAGAAGAGGAGCGAAGAAAGGGGGTGTCTTTATCATTTTCCTCGATTCTCGCGATCTTTGGGCCATGGGAAGGACTTTGGAAGGCCTTGAGGATCGATGAAATCGTCAGTACGGATGGGCGATAGGTGAGAGGTGAGAGTGTTGCACAGGTGATGAAGGGAATGGGCTGGAGGAAGTAGCTGGGTAGGTTTGGGAAGTTTTAACTGATTGAGTCTCTAGAGGAGATGGTGAGAGGAAGGGGAAGTTGAGCAGAGAAATGTACCTTCCTCGAAAGACTTTTGGGTTGAAAGGGGAAGGAACGAGAACCCTAATCCTCGTTTAGACTTCCTTTTTCATTCCAAGGATACGTAAGTATACTTTCAGGTTTCTTTCCTTCAAACAATGCTACTCGTCGGAAATAGCTCCTGTGGCTTCGGATAACCCACGAGGTCAATGGACATGCCTTCAGGCTGTTTCTCATTTTCTGCCCTCATTCCTAAGCTATTCCAATTGTTGTTCGTTGCTCAACCATTTTGCAACGACGGCTAATATATAATGGACTTTGACTCCAGTTACAGCTCAGTTGCCCATGACGGTCGCAGTAACATTTATTCTGCCTACTTTCGAATAAGCTTGAGTCCCCATTTCGAGTTTCCATGACGGACTCCCTTGATCGAGAACATGAGCTGCAATAACGATGAAACACACAGAGGCTGGTTGGCGCAAGAAACACACAAGCGATGATGTTGGGAGAAGGAAGAAGACTGAAGTAGGTCCAGTCACTTCATTCCATGCAAGTCTTCGTACAGACCTTCAGAATACCAGCTGAACCATATCCCCTAAGCGAAATCTGTTGGCTAGGTTTGTAGGGAAAGCACAGCTTGTTCTGAATTCGCAGAAGCTTGGAACTCTCTCAGGAGAGGAGACTGGCGCTTCCCGACTGGTTGAGGCAGAGGAATCGTCAAGCAAGTGCTCTGGCGTTGGAACTTCGTCCGTCCCTAGCCTGCTAGATCGTTCCTTCCTACCTAGCCATATCGGTTGTGGATATCAAAGTTAAACTCTAGCCGAGCCAAGCCTCGAGGTTTCTCTATGGGTATTTGCCCAACTCTCAGGACAAAGATGTTGTGATATGCGGAATATGTAAAGGTCAATCTGGTTGAGCGGGGAATCTCAAACTCCAGGATTTGAGGATTGCTGCCGTTGAGGGTCAATTTTATCGAGGAATAAATATACAAAGGGGCTGCGATATATTTGGTGGGAGGGAGTCTTCTTTGATAACACTTGCTAGGAATATCATCTAGTCACCCCTCTAGTTTAGAACAGAACCAACAGATTTGACCGGATGCTAAGCTAACGAAAATCCTTTCCTCCCCAAAAACAATGACCAAAATTCCAAACGATGCAATTCCATCATTTCTCGCCGGAAGATTGTGCAGCCACTACAAGTAACAACTCCATAACCCCATCATGAATCTCCAATCTTGTCTCGCCTTTCTTATGGCTTGCATCCTATTCCACACAACACTCGCCGACTACGGCCAACACTGTTACGGCGCGAACATCCTAAGCCCCACCCCAGCCACCATGCTCCAAGTCGCAAAATTCATCTGCGACGGCGAGAAATACGTCAGTTTCAACACAGACTGCCAGCCAAACGGGTGTTGCAACCTAATAGAAGCATGGTATAACGGTACATCCGGAGGCCACCGAGAACAATGTATGGTAAGCACCTTTACTTCCCTTCTTTCCCCGAGACTTAGAGTTGACTTTAACACGGATGCATAGTCTGCATACAAGTTCATCGTACGAGAACTGATTCAGAACCGAGGTCACCAGTCGGATTTCTTTGAATATCTTACGGAGGATTATATTGTGCAGTATCATGTTGGTGCGACGTTTGTTTGTTATCGGAGTGCGGAGTCGATGAGTACGCTGCTTCCTGATGGGTTGGGGGTGAAGGATAATATTAATGGTTCGTTTGAGGTGAGTACGGCGAGCTCGAGGACGGTGTCTCGTGTTGGGTTGCCGACGGGGGTGGTCTTTAAGGAGGTGAGGTATGAGCCGTTTGAGAGTGGGGATGATTCGGATTGGGAGTTTGATAGGGATGGGGAAGGAGATGGTGAGTTTACAGAGGCGTGGAGGTAGAGATGATGTTTTGAGGATGTTGGTGTGGGAGCATGGTAACCATCGGTATGGGTAGACTATAAGGAGAGAATCAAAAGATGGGACAATGGAGTGTCGATTGACGTGTATGAAATGGATGAAATCATGGCCCAACAAGGAGGAAATGAGGGCAGCTTGGAAGGTTTACAAGGCCTACTTGAGTAGAGGCTAACCGGTTGTACCATGTACATATTGTCAGATATAAGGATATCTTTGGTCATTAGGATGGGAAGTCTTAGGTAACTTGGTAAAGAATATTACCGTGTGCCTCGATTTCAATACTTGGCCTGTGAGAAAGACGTGTCACTATTTTGGCTAGATTTCAACAGTACATTCATAATCAGTATACCTCAAGAATAACTCAACGCGCGAACACACATTAATGAATTCTCTATCATTATCGATACCACTCGGCTAATTCTTATTTCTTCACTAAACTAGTGAGGGAATGAAACCAGAAAATAATACACCTCTTTAACGAAGCCCTTGAAAAACGCCTAAAAAGTGCCAGGGGAGAAAACAAAAAGGATTTAAGAGTAGAAAACTTGAGTTAACTCGAGAAGTAGCAAAATATCCAATTCCCAAGCATGTACTATGAGGATGAGGGAACGCTCGGTGAGAAACAGTCGGGCTGTTTTCTTTGGGTTGTAAATATCGGTCTTTTGGGTCAACGAGGAGATCACTTGTTTGCTGGTTGTGGGAGGGTTTGTTTGAGTTTGAGAGTGGAGTTTTGGGGGGGGGAGTGAATGTGGTTCTGTTGTGCTGGATTTACATGTGTTACGCTCCACTGTTTTGGGCTACATCATGTGACTTAGCGGCCCACTATTCTCCTGTATATAATGCCTACGTGGCCACTCCCAGTTCTATAATCAATCAATCACTTTTGTGTCATTCCCAGCCCAATAGGTTCTTTGGTATGTTGGCTAGACCTAACTTTGAAGACTACATGCATGGGTGAGGAAATCTGGGAAGTGGGTTGATACTTGTATAAATAGTAATGATCATTTCCCAGCCTCTAATTAATTGTTTAAAAAACTCTCCAGAATTCCTCCAAACATCCACATCATCCCCCCATCTCCCCTTTCTAAAGCACCCACATTCCACCCCATCACCTACAATCACAACCCCAACCCCACAACCAAACCCACAAAAACCAAACTCCAAGCCCCCAACGTATTCCTCCCCGCCATACCCACAAACCCCATCGTCCCATTAAAACTAGAATTCCCACCATGCCATGTCCCACTACCAGTACCAGTCCCATTCATCTTCATATAATTCCCCACAAGCGAAGCATTAACCACCCCCGGCGCAGGAACCTCATCATAGAGTCCGCAATTCGCGTCAGAGGCAAGAGGACAGGATGCATCGATGCAGATTGCTTGGAGTTGGGGGCTTGATTTCCGATGGCTGTTGGGGGTGAGCAGCGGGAAGTGAAGAGGCTTGTAAGGGTGTTGAACCACTGTGCATGTTAGTATTTTGGGGAAGAAGGGATAGCTGAGGAGAAGGGGGGTGGGTGTTGGGGTGGGGGGACTTGCGATTGTGGTGTCCGATGGGGAGAAACCTATGGATTTTGCGGCGAGGGTGAGTTGGTATACGAACCAGCCTTGTTCGTAGGGGTCGATTTTCATGTATCTATACAAGGTTAGAATGTAAAATAAACATTCTGGGGTCATGATCGGAGGAGTGAGATGGATGAAAATTGGTTTGACTTACTTGTGAACTTCGTACATGCTCGTTTTCCCAGCATACGCTGGGAAAGATGGATCTTTGCCTTGGAGTGAGCAATTGAGTAGAACACCAAAGTAATCCCAAACATGCGTGAGAAGTATACTATCAAGGTTAACATGTTTGTATTGAAGGGGTATCGGTGATCAACATACTATTGAGCAGAATTCACATTCCCGTTAGAAGCCATACTTTTACCAATCGGCACAGCTCCGCCATCATCAAGAAAGTTCTTTGCGACTCCATACGGATGTAGGCCATCATTCGTGGAGTAAAGAGCAGCATCAAAGTACTTTAGTAGATTGACTGATGTGCCATTGTAAGTACTGACTGAGGCGATACCGCTGACTGGGACGTCTATGTTGGGAGAGGTGTAGTTTCCGAGAATGGCGGTGTTGAGAATTAGTGTCATTACACCGCGTTGAGATGTAGCAGTGTTGTTTCCGAATATCTGAGAAGCGTAGAAATCGCAGATTGGGGTGTTTGTTGGACGTTGTGCTTGAACTGTTGCCATGGTGGATAGGAAGAGTATGAGGTTGAGAAATATCATGATGTGATTGAGGGGAAGTCCTTGGATTGGTGATAGATGTGATTTATTGGTGTAAAGAAGACTGAAAGAAACGTATCTAGTTGTAGAATACTAATAAGTCGAGGTTAAAGAAAGTTGATATGGTTGTTCTTCACGAAAAGAAAAAGGAAAGACTTAGATTGAACCTGCACCTTTATACTTCTAAAGTGACTCGACTATGCCTATCGATTGAAACAGAAATAATAACAAAACACCGCCTCCAAAGTGCAAGATGATCCCCAGTACCCTGCCATCAGGAATGAAAGATGCACATCTCGTATATTCCAACAACCACCGACCAACAGAGAAGACCATGCAATTCACGCAAATAACCACAACCATCCTGTAACAAATCTATATGTTGCTAAGGATAAGATAGAATGGTCCCATTACCGTATTTATAAATAAGGGGTGGGCTGGAAATGAAACGAATCTGACAGCTAATTTCAGATGGTGATGAAAATGGTTGAGGCTGATATGCAAGCGGCGTGTATGCAGACGCGCTGACGATAAGCATGTAAGCGAGCGAGCAGCAATTTTCGAATTGGGGGATCTGGGGATGCTAAATAGGAACCCTTGAGATTACTTTATCTTTTCTGATGCCCAGAAGTGGGAAGTTGGCTTCTGGTGATGGACAGTTTATAGTTATCAACCTCGTGATTCAAGGGTGGGAAATGCTAAGAATCTCACGAGAAATGTAAGTATTGTACTGTTGATACAAGAACTTTATACTGAGTGCCTTTCAAGTTGAACAACTATAATATTAAGCGAGAAATTCGTCGGTGTCCTTAGATCAACAAGTACTTTAGAAACTTTAGTATGATGTTATCTTACACATGCATGGAGAATAACGATTGAAACCCCTGCGAAAGCGCGAAGAGAAAGCTGGACTTTTCACGATAAAGGAATGATGTAAGTTACAGGCAAGTGACTCAGGCGATTGCAAACCATTCGGCGAAATTCGTTGAATTGTTGACGAACTTCGAAAGCTAAGTAACAGTTAGGGCTGCTATACCCTATCAATTTTGATTTGGTTCAACCGAAGGATAACATCGGCGTTCCCTGAAGCCACAGACAGGGATAGTGTCCAGCTTGGAGTTTGTATTAATATTCCAATCATCGGATATCAATCATTATCGTTTGGACGAAGTCGGAATATTTCTTTTAAGCAAAAGACTCGAGACAACGAAAATTTGAATATGATACGCGCTCAGAGATATGCGACAGGCAAAAAATAGATGAGTGCTACCATAATACCGCTGCACATGTCACACACCACCAAACAACGAATGATCGCTTTAAACCGATATTGAATTCTAAATCTACCGAAACTGGATGAGAGGAAAGCAATAGAAAAGGGATGATCCTGCCTTTAACTAGCACTGAGTTCAACCAATGTAATGTGACCTTCTTACTTTCCGTCCGAAGAAGCAAAAAGTGAGCCTATGAATAGGGGGGAGGAAAGCGGGGTAAAGTATGGCAGTGCAACGTCTGACACGCCACAAATTCGCCTGGGCGACCCTTCTGCGACAAGAAGGCAACACCTTCAAATCGAGTACAAAAACGTGTGGTATTTGGGTGACATGTGTTAGCGTTGTAAATTGATATCGAAGCGGCCTCATTCACGATGGGTTTAAGCCGTCAAAGAACGTTAAGGGGCGAGGTGGGGAGTCTGTGGGTGAATGGAGTCAATGGCGCTTCCCCGGACCCACTTCCCCAGATTCCCCGCAATATCATTCGTCTCGCTTCCATAAATCGATTGCGGACAGCCAATCACAATTCATGGGCTCATTCCTGGCCGTATCTGTCCAACTGTAACTCGAAGGGGTTTGCCTGGCTGTCAGGCAGGTCAAAGTGACCTGAGAGGTATTTGTACGACCTCTCCCTCTACTCCTCTTTCCGTTCTCCTTCATCCTCTCATCATCCTCTTCAAATCATCAACAACAAACACTTCATCATCTCGATATCACATCTACACATACCACCAACACACCAAGACAAAGACTACTCCACAACTATCACGATGCTTCCAAAGGCCCGTTCCTTCAACCGATCCACCGGCGTCGTCGTCGGCCTGTCCGGTACTTGCGCAGCGGCTCCACTTCTCTTCTTCATCCCAGGTGCCGAAGAACGTCTCGTTCACCAGGCTTCCAAATGGGGCCCGCGATGGAACAGAGGTTTCTCCAGAATGACTCCAGCGGTACAACGCGGTGCTGCAAGGGTCGAACCAAAGATGCAAAAGACTGTCCAAGTCGTCGAGCCACCTTTCAAGAGAGCTGCGATGTAAGTATCATCTTCTGTACTGACCGCTTCAACCAACACTTACCGTATGCACAATATCACATTTGCTGATACATCTATGTGATAGTGCAATTGACCGAAACATCAAACGCATCTTACCACGAAAGGAGTAGAGGAATGGAGCGACGATGCATCAAAGACTGTTAGCATGGGAGAGCTGAGGACTGTACCTATGGATACATGCAACTGGCGTTCGTCCGATACACGATAAATCGAGACAAGATGTGGAGTTATTTGATGGATTTGATCCAAATGAAATGGATGGTGTGACATGTATTGGAATGAGTTTCTCGGCGTGGAAACATTAAACACAGTTGACAACAATACGACCAGCATCCACACTCGAGTCAACTGCAATATTTCATGTTTTCTGCTGATGGAAATTCCGTTGAGTTGTGATTATTTGTCAAGTTCCTGTTTTGATGACTGAGCCAGCCTCATATCACCGACCGAGCCCACTAGAGTAAGTAGGTACAGTAGCCACAGCCATTTGTAATCAGACTGCTTGCACCATCACCACAACACCATCTGATATCGTGATAGGCCAAGTATCCGCCTGGAACTACAGGAGTTTGTAAGCCATAGAGATAGGCTAAAAAAGTATTCACCTTTGGGGAACGCACCTCATTTATAAGCCCACCAGTGATTACCGACCTGACAATCTACTCTTTGTCGACATCAACTACACAACCCACTTCTTCTTGAGTACCAGAGAACATCAATTGCAAATCTTAGACGCAAATCCAGACAATTCCGAATCGAATGCAGCCATTTCCACGCACCATCAAACCCCCTCCACCCCCCAAGAAGAACATGTCAGCGAGAGAAACCATCTCCCTGGCGCACACCGCGCGATGCAAACTCATGCTCGCAGCCGATAAGCCAGATCGCAACCTACAATTTATCCTGGGACATGCCTTCACACTTGACAAGCTGCGCCTACGGGTCCTCGAAATCGAAAATGAGGCATTGTTCAGCGACAGCGACTCCGACTTCGACGATCCTCCGATCTACGACGAGTTCGCAGCTTCAACCCCCGGTCAGAATGATCCGACCCCGCAGCGCGTCAGTTTCCCTACCCGTACTAACGCTCGCCCCGCCCGACCAAATAATGCTCGGAATCGAAGTCCTCCTCCGAGTGCAGACGCGCATCACGACGACGAGTACGACGAATATGCGGATGAGGATGATGAGGAGGAAGGGGGTAATGGTCTGTCGTTGAGACGATTTGAAAGTGCGAGTGCGCGCCCGCCGAGGATGATTGATGATAGAGAGGGAGATTCGGATGAGGATGATGAACCTATTTCCCCTCTGCAGATCCCAGCGGATCTCGATTTACAGTCTATCACGACTGGTCCGGAGAATGAGGAGTTGGCGGGATTGTATGGACATGTCAAGGGTTGTCCTTGTCATGGTCAACATCAGAATGCTCCCGATATCACGAAGGCATGGGAAGTTCCAATGAAGCCTGGTCAAAAAGGAAAACGGATTGCTGTGGTTCAAATTGAGGCGTAAATTGCATGGATATCTTGGGAATCAGAAGGGAGATGCTCTGGAGCTAAATTGGGGTGTGAAATACTGCCTCTCTGGTGATTTTAGGTTTAGTGAGCTACCACTTAGTCATCAGGGATGATACAATGGATTTATGGGCGTTGCACGGGTTTGCTATGATACCAATATTTGATTTGGGAAAGAAATATCAGATAGGAGACAATTCTTCTTGCAATTACACATTCTGCCACATCTCTCCATTAGTGGGGAAGTCCTAGGAAATGTTCGCATTTTGCTAACTCGGGGAATTATAGATTACTAAACTTATGATTGATGTATCTGGTAATTGTCCTTAAAGTCAATGAACAACAAAGAATAGTCAATTCAATGAATCCGAAGATCTGAGGCGTGATGCTAATAACTGAGTCGCAAAGACCTTTCTATTGCTGTACAATTCTCCACTTAGAGCCTGTACGAGTAGGGCTAGTATCCATACCTGTCAAAGCATTATGCTCCCAATTAGTGACCTCAGTTGACGCTAGTTTGTTTCTTTCCCTATTTAGTTTAGCGGACTTAAGTGATTGATGTCTTCTTAGAGAAAGTAATACTATCGTATTCAAAAAACTGCTAACTCGACGATCGTAACCCTTTTATATGTAAAAAGCAACACCTCTTTTTCCCTCCCTTTCAGAGCCCAATCACATCTAAAGTTCCTAGGTAAGATATGCTGATTCATGGGAAAGACGGGTCAAAAGCCACATACATTGCGTTTTGGCAGAGCCGGAGATCACATTAGTGGTAGTAAAAAGGAGATAGATGATATATTTGATAGTGACGACGAGGATGTGTCGATGGGTTTAATTCTGCTTGAATATAGATTGGAAAATGGGTTTTTGCTTGATATTTTACGTTGATGAGGGGCATAATGAGGGGTATTTTGGAGCGAGTAAGTTAGTGAAATCCATAGAGTATCATTTCTGGCCTGGGTTGGAGTCTTCTTATCTAAAAATATTATCTAATACGATCCAATAATATACCGATCAATACGGTGTTTTGCATTGCATCGCAGTGCGGCACCCAAACTCCCACAATTCCAAAGTTAGTATGGGTATGGTAGCCTAAAAAGAGTACTACCTTTCAAAGACCCCCTGGCTTTTCTTGCATGTAGTGCAACCCGAATCTAGCAATCGGTGCAGATGATCCGCGGTACAACGTTTCTGCGTCCGATGGACCGAATTGAGCCTTTTGCACCATGCCTTCCAGAAGGAGTACGTTGCTTGATACTGTACTTGGACCTACACATACCCTAGTTTTTCCGGCAGTTTGTACAGTATGAAGAAGCTTCAACCTTTTAATGATTAATGATCTAGAAGAGTTCATCCGAGGAATGACCAGGTTCTGTTGCCGCATAATCCAATTGGGCGTGAAAGTACTACCTTAGCTTTAGGTGAGAGTAAGCTGAGCCGCATTATTGCATTGTTTTTGATTGCCGTATGGTATAGGATACGCGGGTGTCATCGGATGTTTAGTAACAATATTGATTCTGCTCTCTTGTTTTTCCTGAATCAGCGGGCTTGGAGCCATCGTGACCATCTAGAACTTACTCGTGTGCTTACTCGTGTGGTTGATGAAGATGATATAAAGACCAATCATCTTTCCGTTATATACCCTAGAAATCAGTTCTTTTCTGTACTCGAAGACAGTCAATTACTGTGGAAATAAAATGGTGCAAATTGCAAATACTTTCCGGTTGATCTTGGGATCCCTTCTTGCTGCTACTTTGGTCTCTGCAGTACCTACGGCAGATACAGGATCTCTGCTTGAAAGACAATCAAATGGCAGACTTGTCTTTGCTCATTTCATGGTAAGTTTTGCCTCACCTCTCGTTTCGTTCCCTAACATAAACATAGATTGGCATAGTAGGCGACCGCGCGAGCCCAGCCGATTATGACAACGACATGCGCAGAGCCAAAGCTCTAGGAATTGACGCCTTCGCTCTTAACATTGGTACCGAGACTAACACCGACCAACAACTCAATTACGCATATCAATCTGCCGCCAACAATGGGATGAAAGTTTTCATCTCGTTTGATTTTGCTTTCTGGAGCACGGGTAATGGTGCAGCTGTAGGGGCCAAAATTGGTCAGTACGCAGGCTTACCGGCTCAATTGTTTTATCAGGGGAAGGCTTTTGCGAGTTCCTTCATCGGAGATGGAGTGGATGTTGGGGCTTTGAGAAATGCGGCTGGAAGAGAGGTGTTTTGGGTGCCGAATTTCCATCCCGGGCAGAGTAGCTTTGGGGCACTAGATGGTGCCTTCAACTGGCAAGTAAGTTATTTTCTATGGTAAGAATTCTGCTTTTGATACAATTCCTAATTTTGATAGGCGTGGGCAAGTAATGGAAACAACAAAGCTCCTACACCAGGACATACCGTTAGCGTTGCAGACGGTGATGCGGCATACAGATCAGCTCTTGGTGGGAAACCATATCTTGCACGTAAGTTTTAACCCCAACGCTCTTTCTGCTGAGAATTTTAAATTTACAAACCAGCTGACCCTTTACAGCTGTGTCCCCATGGTTCAACACTCATTATGGCCCGGTAAGTTTCCATGGGCCAAATTATGCGTTTCTTTTGCGTTCCAAGAACTAATATAATACAAACCTAGGAAGTTCCTTACAGCAAGAATTGGGTATTTCCTTCTGACCTTCTTTGGTACAACCGCTGGAACGAGATTCTCACACTCGGCCCTCAATTCTTGGAGATCATCTCATGGAACGATTACGGTGAGTCACATTATATTGGCCCACTATCATCGCTTCATTGGGATGACGGAAATTCGAAATGGGTAAATGATATGTGAGTTTCATTCCCAAAATTCTCTAGCATCAATTTCGAAGCTGATATTATTTCAGGCCACACAATGGTTGGGGAGACATGGCAAAGCCATTCATCGCAGCTTATAAAGCTGGATCTCAATCAGTAAACAATTTCATCACCAGCGATCAGCTGGTCTATTGGTACAGACCCACTCTGAAATCACTCAACTGCGATTCCACCGATACAACAATGTTACCCGCCAATAACGACAGCGGCAACTACTTCCAAGGAAGACCCAACGGCTGGGATTCCATGTCCGACTCCATCTTCGTTGTTTCTCTCCTCACATCCCCTGGAGTCGTAACCGTAGTCTCAGGAGGCAACACAAGAACATTCAATGCTCCAGCCGGAGCTTCTGCTTTCCAAGTCGATATGCAAGTCGGCCAACAAGCATTCTACTTGACCAGAGGAAGCAACACGGTCCTTAGTGCCGTCTCGCTCAAGAACGTCTCTCCAACTTGCATCTGTGGTCTCTATAACTTCAACGCTTACGTCGGTACCGTCCCAGCGGGTTCCCCAGATCCATTAGGACGCGATGGCATCGGTTCACTCACCGCTGGCCTGAGAGTCTCAACCTGTGCAGCAACACCAACTCTCTCCACCGTCCCGCCATCAGCCACGAATCCCCCTCCAACAACGACAGCTCCACCTACCACTACACCACCCCCTAACCCCGGACAGGTGAGTCCCACTTTTCCTTCTCCAGGTTCTCCTATCCACCCCCAAATAAGTCACAAGTTCATACTGACACCAATATTTCGGAAACAGGTCTGCATAGCAGGAAGAGGAGATGGAAACTACGGCGGTCTCTGCAGTTTCTGTTGCAACTTTGGATATTGTCCTCCGGGTCCTTGTGTTTGCACAGCAACGGGCTCTCAGGTCCCGCCACCGCCTAATACTGGGACTGTTGGTGTTCCGTTGCCGGGAGAGGATGCTAGTTATCTGGGGCTCTGTAGTTATGCTTGTGATCATGGGTATTGTCCTAATACTGCTTGTATGGTTAGATGAGAGGTTAGGTAAGGTTTTGGGGTCGTGAAATTTCAGGGTAACAAGAGTGGAGGTGGAGAGACAAGAAGGGCCAAATTGTGGATATATATTGCGAAGGGTTGATTTGAGATGTTTGGTGAGAACAAGGAATAAGATACAATAGACTTGCACTGAGACTCTGTCGACTTCGTGTATGCCATTAAGATCTCAGACCAAATTATGCTCACCAAGTATGGGATTACTCAATTATAACACTATTCTATTGACTTCTGGTAATAAGGCACATGATCTTGTAAGTGAGGGGTAGGTTTACTATTGAGCAGTTCCATAATCGGTGAGTCAGGCATACCCTTTCTCTTACGGCCTATCTGGCTTCTTGTGAATGTCTGAAATGCTTTCAGCTCAGAGTCCAGTCATCTGTCCAACCCTCATACAGTCATTCTTTGCAGTCATTCGGCACTTACTTCTGTTGTCCACAAAGTTCCTAGTCATAAAAGGCTCTGGGTATACACCTAGATTCCCTTCCATGTCTATTTTGTAATCCTATATGATCTCTAATTCATTCTAGTAACAATTTGTAGCTTACTATATAACCAACTATGACATTAAAGGTCAGTCAGCCAAGACAATCACAACACAGCCCCTTACGATTTGAGAGCTATGATATAGTAGATGAAAGAAACTCGAATGGGATAATTAAGCAATGAATCTCAGATACCCAAAGATCTAGGTTTGCTGTTGGGGTAGGAGTAAAGACCATAGACAAATACTTCTCGTTCATTGTCCAAATCACATGTGTATCTACTGAATCGCCCTATAGTGATTTTTTTGGTTAAGAGCTTTTGTCTACAGTATAAAAATAGATTCTATCTAGTCTATTAGCTGAGTAATATACGCTCACCCGTCAGGTGCTATTGGTTTCTTTGACATCTACGGTGAATCACTGAAGAATTTTGTGATTAAGGGCATTTGAGGGTAATTAAGGCACAACTGTGAATGTGAAGATTCTGAGAGACATTGCCACTTAAACTCCTCGTCTACTCACAGCCACTGTAGATCGCAATTATAAATACGTAGACCAGGATCAAAAACTCTCCATCATTTGCAATCAATCTTGTCTTCTGCCAAGTTCAATATCGCTAAAGCATTACCAAACCTATTGCGACCTCTGGAAAGTCTCCAAAATGACACTCTATTGTGAGAATCAACAACGTTTCAAGGATACAAACGTTCTTTGTGACGGACATTCAGTAAACATTTTGAACCCCACAGCTGTCTGAACACGTTGAAGCTAATCAATACCAGACTATAGAACAACAGGGAATAATCCAAAATTGCGCTCGCAACACTTCAAGAGGCCCTCCACCTGACGATTCTGAGGTTGGCCACCGGAACGCACCAACAAAATCCAAGTCTCTTGCTGCAGATCAACCAGATTGCAATATAGTCAAACGCGCACCTACCAAGAAAAAGAAACCTGCTATAGCAGAGCAATCTAAAATACCTAGCTCGAAAACTGTCCTCAGACCACGACCAGTAGAAACGGAAGATTTCAAATCCTCTCCAAAACGAGAACCACAGCCCGAAAACATGTTTGCGACCCAGAGGGTTGAAGACAGATCTACGACGGCTAGAGGACGAAAGTACAGCACTGACTATGACCGGCGGGTACAACCACAAAAGCCGAATATACAGGCACGGGAGAAATACGGGGGTGTTTACCAGAATGCAAGATTGAAGGCAAGACAGGGACACAGTGATCTCAATTCACAGTCTATGCTTATGTCGTCTATGCCCGGCTATGATGAGTGTTATTCGGCACCTGGAATAAACCGCAATACTCAAGATATGCAACTTCTGTATCAACCATTTCAGCCTCAGTACTTCCCTGCTGTCAGTTATTCGGAACCGGCAACACTGGCAAGACCCAATCCTCCAATGCAGGTTTTCCAGGAACCTACAACATACCCACAACTAGGCTTTCCATCCACAGCATATTCAACTGCGCCAACGAATTATTCTATGACTGCAAATTCGACGATGAGAAGCACACCAGCGATGTCCAATACCCTCGTTCCAAATGTTTGTGCTTACAAAAAATGTAAAAATAACCACAAGGCACCAGTCATACCAGACTTCGCTGGTTGTTGCTCTGCAGATTGTCACATGAAGGTGGGATAATTTTCGGCTCTATGACAATTGAATGGCTAATAATAAAGATATAGGCCGTCGCAGAAGAACGAATAAAGTTGCAGTGAACCCAACAGAATTTCCTACTCAAAAGTACCAAGCGCAGGCAGGAACCCTTACTAAAGTGCTATCATGTCGTTTTGGTGGCCATATTCTGCGTTGTCTTGTCTTGATTTGCGAAACCGCACCTTGAAAGGTTAATCTAATTTGACAACGTCACCTATACATTCATCATTAGTATCCGTTGCGTTGCTGACGACCGGGCACACCATAGGGCGATTTTGGTAATTCTTTTTGGCCTAAAGTTTTGTTAGCTAGTTACTTGTTAGTAATGTACATAGCGCGGCGATTTTTATCCCAATCAAAAGTACTCTTTAAATTCCATCAAATTGTGTATCGTTGTTCCTTGTGAAATGAATTTATTGGTTGGCTGCTTGTCCAAATTCCAAGGTGAGCCAGAGAGTTTGAGATTCTTTCAAATTTGCCCAAGATAGAACCATTAGGTAGACATACTAAGAAAGGGTAACCCATGCTTAACAGACAGGTAGTATATCCTTCATACCTAGGATGCGCATTCTCGTATTTATCTGGCAATACCATGTTGCGAATAACGTACTATAGAGTCAAACTATCAAGCATATACTTATGTTTGGAAATGAACCACAGCCTACAAGCCGCATGATTCACGAAACACAACGCTGCGAGGATATTAGACGGGTTCGCAGAGTGGGTTTCTCGCTT
The DNA here is from genome assembly GCA_911693285.1 of Hymenoscyphus albidus. Classification (NCBI taxonomy): domain Eukaryota; kingdom Fungi; phylum Ascomycota; class Leotiomycetes; order Helotiales; family Helotiaceae; genus Hymenoscyphus; species Hymenoscyphus albidus. The sequence continues at coordinate 3,330 of CAJVRM010000367.1, read as the reverse complement.
CCTTCCCCCAAATTTGAGGTCCATGATTCAATACTCCAATTTAATCTGACTCAAAGAAGAGAGCCCGAAAACAATGTGCCTTTGAAATAGCGATCATGGTAGGACTTCTACTCAGAAGGATGTCTAGTCCAAGTCTGCCTGTATCTGAAGTCTTTAAGGTCCTTTCCCAAGCCAACTAGGGTGGGTGTCAGATATGAGTTACCGAATCACAAGCTCACTTAAGGCTGACGGGAAGCTGTGCATAAATCACTGATCGCCAATAGATGTAGACACTGTAAACCTTTCTCTGTACTGGCTTCTGGGGTCTTGGAGGGGGCTCACTAGAATTTGACGTAATGTTTGGGCGCTGAATGACATTGAAGTGATGCCAATTAATATAAGCAGCTGATAATAATATTGGAGGCTTTTACATAACCTAAGCTGTACAAGAGAGAAGTTAAATTGGAATACGCCACTGTTCAAAACTGAACAACTATACCACGACCGTCTGTAACATCTTCTAGTGCAACTCTAGCTATCATGTGTTTTCTATTAACAGGCAATCATAGATATCCTCAGAAGTACTATACATTCGTATTATACGAGATAACATCCATTAAAGTTAGTGCTTAAGTGGGTGAGAAAGAGATTTTCGACGACTTTGGGTCTATAGAATTGGCTAATCCATCACTATTGAATAAAGATACACTTGCTCAGATATTGAGAATATAAGTAAGTACGTGCTGTGAGATACCAGGGAAACCACTTCAAAGTTACTGTTCACGATTATGCAGATAAAGAGCAAGGCCATGATTACCAATAACGGATCTGTCATTCTCAAATTCTGAATGCAACGGCACTAGCATGAATCAAACTGCGCCAAAGGCAGTTAGTTTTTATTCCGTTTCTTTAATCTTGGCTAGATCTTCATATGCTCTGTTGGGGAATGTTAGATGGGGTGTATACTCTTGAGAATCAGACCACTTGGCACTAACCAACTTCCAACTTGTTTTTTTATTGTTGGATCCTTTGTGGGGCTGTGATTCATAGGTTGGATTTTGAAAATTGGTGGTTAGAGTGTTAGCAATATGTCAAACCAAGAAAGTTCTGTTAAAGGCACAGATTGTGACCGTGAATATAACCACAGGAGGTAAGAAAGTCCTGGTTCTGGCTACGCATCTGCGCTTCAGAGCATTAATATAACCCTCAATAAATGTTGTTATCTGCATACTGTTACTACATCTTCACCAGTTGTTTACGTAACGCAAGTTCAACATATCCAAAGTGGCAGATCCTTGCCGCACAGAAGTTATGGTTCTACAGAGCACAGGGAAACACGAAGTGTAAACCAGCATCATAATAGGTGGAATGACAATCCGCTATTAATAAGGCCTCCACGACATAATCCTCACATGATGTTAAAAGGTATAGTGAGTAGAACCCATATTGTATTGCTTGAGGAGTATCTCTAAAGGGAATACTCCCCTACTTATAGATACATGAGATTAGATGAGTGGATAGATCCACTATTATGGTACATGATATTCAGCATATGATACATGCCCACTCTAAGCCACTTTCCCAGGGCTGTGAATCAAAACGATTCTTGGTTGTTCTTCAAGGTTTGAGGGTCCGCTGAGTAGGTTCTCTAAATTGGACCCAGATGACTCGGTAAATCGTGTTGGGGATGAGCTTCCAGCTTCAAAGAAAATAATGATGCATGTTCTATTTTCAGACTATTCATTACTAATTGATACAACCAATATACAGAGATTGCTGTAACCGTGTTCAAGTACTATCCTAAGTAAACAAATAATCCCCAAAGATAGAAATAAAAGCGCTGGAAAAAAAGGAATATGATAATGAACATATGATTCATGATTCATGGCACCTAAAATGAATTATAAGAGTATAGCAGACCTGATGTCGGACTGTCCAAGCCACGAGAAGGTGTTGGTTAATCTCAGTGAGAGTAGTACTTTCCTACACATGTACCTAATATTACCCTCTCTTTGTTGCCTATTGTGATGTTATGTTAGGAACCAACATTAGAGAAAGACAAAGGAGTATATGAGTAGCTTAAATATGACTCAGAACCCAAACCGCCATATTATTCACAACATCCTGTTGTATGAAGGTATAAAATGGGCGCTCAGATTGACCTGTTTTCCTTGTTTATTGGTGCGGCAGGATAATTGTGTACAAAAATCTAATTATAGTTTTTGTTTAGTACTATTATTCGCGATACTGGAAAAAAGAAAGTAGTTCCACCAGGATAATGGGCATCTAGGTTAGGGCTCGTGGATAAACTCAGTGTTTCTGGCATTGGAGAATAATAGCTTGTGGGTTACCTGAAGTCATCCTTGTGGTGATTAGCAGTTAATTGCTAGTAGTGGTACAGCTTTGAGCGCTATCTCTCTACCTATACATAACCATAGCTCGTTGAATTATTGCATGGATTTTAATAGACTCAAATATTCAAATTAATGGTGTTTTAATGTCTTAGAACCGCCGCGACAATAATACAGAATCAAAGGCACTATACGGATTGCCCGCCTGCTCCGATAATCACCATCTATTCCATTAAGCAAATTCAATACCGACAGGCTTATCTCCTCACCTTGCCGCTAAACCCCCTCAGGACCCCCTCTACCCAAGCTTCATCCCTTTATAACCCCAAATAATACAACCAGGTTTAACTGAGGATTAGAAAGTGAGGTGAATAACAAGGTGAAGCGGGGGTATTAAGCGAATGATTAAATCACGTTTTCATTCATTTCGCACTTCTATAAGGAATCATACTGCGTGAGATATTAGCTACAGGTCTTGCTAGTTCTTGCAAAGCATTCAACTTCAATTAAGGAAATAAGAACACTCGCTTAACACCCCGTGCCACAAATCTCATCGCTTTAGCATCCAGTACATACGAAACATGACAACATCATTTGCGCTCCGTCTAATCTTTCACTGCCATACCCCTCTCTTCATAATAAAACGAGCTACTAGTAGGTCTGGTGGGATAGGAAAACCTCTAGATCGGCTTCTACAAAAGTACCAAAAGCAAAGCTATGCATACGGAGCCTCTAAGCTCTTTTACTTATTTATTTGCATATACAGCTTCTGATGCAACGTCTCATAATATGCTTAAAGGATGACTAACAAGATAATATACTCTGGTTTGCGGTGAAAACAGAGGCTCTACAAATTTCTTCCATAATTGGTTAGAAGATATATTGTCGGTATAATATAATCGGGTATATTCACTCGATTGTATGCTATACCCGATCAGGCAACTACACTCGATTAGGTAGCTACACTCGACCGTACAGGGGTAGGGCTTGGCACCACTAT
>CAJVRM010000366.1:0-36664 GCA_911693285.1 Hymenoscyphus albidus | reverse complement strand
TAGGGATATATGGGCTAGACTTGAGGAGGAGTATGCGCGAGACTCGGAGCGATATATATTGTAGGATTTATTATATGTTATTTTGTTAAGCATGTATTAATTATAGGTATAAGTAGAGTGTTCGTGGATGGTGGGGAGGCGTGAAAACCCGCGCTTAGTCAGCTCTAAACTGACGCCGGGGCGTCAGTGTATTGGGACCCGCTCATGCCCCCGCCCACTAATCATGCCGCTTAAACCTCGGGACTTTACCCCACCTCCAACCACGCGAGCTATGCTCCACCTGGAACAGGCCGATATTTACCCTCCAGGTTCAAGGCTCAGCCTCGTCCCCCGGATTGGTTCTAAACAAAGAGCATCAACGTTGAGTAAGACGCTACATCCAAGCTCTCGAAGTATCTTCTGAAATTCTATTTGATACCGCTTTGGGCAGGTCATGGGAATGCGTACCTAAGTATCTCTGAGCTCCGTATGCAAGATGTCTGAGCAAGGAAACAGTACCGCGGCATCCTCAGATGATCGACGCCGAACACGCGACCCAAATGCGCCTCTGCAATCACTTTCCCCATACCTTTTGTTCACCAAGGATGAGTATGAAAAGGTTGAGCAAGAGATTCCGGGTCTGACTTTTAGTATGATATTGAAATCTTATTCTGAGAACATGAGTTAATCTTGGATTTCTAGCTCAACGATCCAAAGTCTTTCAAGACCGCTGGAAAGCACTCACCGATGACCAACGAGCTGTTTACGAGGAGAGAGCTATAATAGAGAAAAGAAGATATGAGGAGGAGAAAGAATGTTGGGATGCAGTAGAAGGGGTGGACTGTTCAGGAGAATCCTCTTCGGATGAGGAAACAGTCTCGAAGCAGGCATCACGATCAACCCCTTTTAATAAACGACCTTCGATCCTGAACAATGGTGGAATAGGACACATACCCGCCACCCACGATCAAGGTCCTGATCTGTTCGAACGATTGCCCGTGGAAATGACAGTAGCTCTCGACCTCTGGGAGCAGAAATTTAAACCCAGCCATGTACGATCCCTTGCCGGAATCGCCCTTCGAGCCGGTTTACTGGGGGGCTCACTCTTCAGTTCCACCATTCTCACCATCTACCTCCTATCGCACTCCAACCCACTCTGGCGCGCCCCATTCTTCATCGCAAACCTCTCCCTCTTCCACTTCCTCGAGTTCTACACCACAGCATTCGTAAACACCGCCAACGCAGACCTCTCCTCCTTCCTCCTCTCCTCCAACGGCGTCGCATACAACATCGCCCACACAGGCGCCCTAACCGAATGCCTACTAACCCATTACCTCCACCCCACGCCCCTCTTCCCACGGATCATCCACAACATCCTCCTCTTCGGCGGTCTAACATTCATCCTCGTCGGGCAGATAATCCGCAGCACCGCCATCATACAAGCCGGCCCCTCATTCTCGCACATCGTTGCGCAGCGCAAGAAAAGCACCCACGTTCTCATCACACAGGGGATCTACTCGCTCCTACGCCACCCCAGTTACTTTGGTTTCTTCTGGTGGGGAATAGGCACACAGCTTATGCTAGGAAATGCAGTTTGCTTTCTGGGATACTCGGTGGTGTTGTGGAGGTTCTTTGATAGGAGGATTTATGGGGAGGAGTTGTTTTTGGTGAACTTCTTTGGGAGGGAGTATACTGAGTATCGCGCGAGGACGCCGACGGGGATTCCGTTTATTAGATGATGGAGAAGGGGGTGTGATTGAGTTGTAGTTGTGTTGTTGTAGGTAATAACGTAACTGGAGTTTGGAGATACCAAGGCAAGTTAGGATTCAGGAATAGAATGGAAATTTATAGTAATCATCCTATCCTGTCCTTATTTTTGTTCAAACTTTTGTTAATCCTTGATTTTCTTTCGCATTATAGACTATAGTAAACTCTTTCCTTATGCAGCTCAGCGTGGAAAATCAGTTGAGTAGGTACCACTACTGAACTCAACTCAACTCAACTCAACTCAACTCAACATAACTTGATTCAGAGTAGTGATTAGGGAGACCTACTTTAATACTTACCTCAACTTGGTAATACTTACCTACTACTTATACTAAACTCAACGTAACTTCAAGCAACTTAAGGACCTAGTCCTCGAGTTGTTGGTTAGGTATTTTGTTCCCATGCTGCACGCTGCATGCTGCTTGTCTTGGGTCTTTACTTAAGCGAGAATGTACATATAACGCGTTGAGGAGATATACTTGTACTAAGTCCCATCCACCCACTTCCACCTCCACCTCCACCTCCACATTCCCTATCCATCCAGCCAATTAATTCTCTACCTACCTCTCCAAGGCTCCCGGTGCCCCCCTCACAACCTATGACAATATAAAAGAGGTATTACGACGGTAACAACACCAACAAATGATCCCCATCCATCCTATCTTAGATCTCAGATCTCAGATCGTACGCTCCCGGGTTGTATAGCTAGGCACTTGTGTAATAATAATGGTAAGATCTTATAAGTTATAATCTAGTCCTGTTCGTTGGGTAGGTGTTTACGGTACGAGTAAGGGTATAAGTATAAGTACAGGTACTCGTATAAGTACATAAAACATAAACAAAAGATTCGTAACCCCCCCCCTTTTCCCCCTAGCACCCCCCTCAAAAAAAGGCACACTTAAGACTAAAAATCCTTGAAAAATAAAACGTGTTATTACCTATGGTAAGCCTAAGTGTACCTACCTACTTATCTATATACATCACCTCCCCTCTCCTCTTCCCACTGCCTATACATAAAAAAAGAATTTTGGTATCATAAATGCATATCCGCATCACTCAAGCACTACTCACCTCCTCACCCCCTCACCTCTTTACCACCTCACAACCCTCACCATTCATCCCTCACCATTCATTACTACCTCTCTCACCAACGACCCCTCCAACCACAAAAAAAGCAAAACATCAACGCCAGCAATAGTCGGTAACAAACGTGCAGACGCGAAAAGACCATGCAAGGTACCATAGAAGAAAATGCCATCATACCCAGATACGTACTTCATGCTCTTAAAAAAAGAGTATTAAATGAAAATAATAAGAAAACCCAACAAGGGAAACCCACAAAACAAAATACCACATATCAAAAGTCCGCCGTCAGAAAAAAGGAACGCCATAACACCCCAGAGAGAAGAGACGAAAAAAAACAACCCAGGAAATGCGTAAAAGGCGAGTTCGCAATGCAGCGTAAGGCGTGAGCCTAAAAACACAATGTAGAAAGGGGGCGTAATGCTCAAGAATCAAACATGCCCCTCTTTCTCCTCCATCTCTCGCATGTATTTTACAAAGGTCTTTTTATGCGTCTGTTCCAGGAAATTAGTAAAATCCTACGACGCATAATGGGGATATCAAGATTCAACTTACAAGACCAGCAAATCGACCATCCCGATTCACACAAACATATCTCAACCCCAACTTGACAAAACACTCATAAACAAGATCCATAGGTGAGTGAATATCAAGTGCCAAAGGCGCCTACACGAGCATCTATCAGTATGCTCCCAATCATATTATGCTTTCTCAAAACTTACAGGATCAATAAATGGTGTGAAATCAGTAGGATCAGCTCCCTCATCATCAGAGTCATCCATTCTCAGGACCTTCGTCATCAAGCACAAAGTCTCGCCCTCGTCTTCCAAATTATCCAGAGCAAATGCTAGATCAGGAGCTGGAATCAGTCCTACGAGAACCTCATCTCGAAGAATAGGTAGACCGCCATCGACCTCTCCAGCTTGATGAAGAATCTCCAGTTTCGTTCGAAGACTGGTTGCTGAGACCAGTGGTGAGGTGGAAATATCAATAACCCGTTCGCGACGTACTCGAGGTACGATATCAATCAGGTTTGAAGTGAAGACTGGCTTATGTTTGTTGTTTAAGAATGGGTAGGAGTTCATGTTGGTTAAAAGATCCTACATCGAGATTAGTGAGTGTAAAAAGAGAAATTCGAAACCAACTTACATAAATGCTGAGTGGTTCCAAAAAGTCCGCGGTCCATTTCGCGACCAGGATAGCAAGCGAGAAGGGCAGAATATAATCAAGACTTCCAGTTAACTCGAACAAGATGACCGCGAGAGTTATGGATAACCTTGTCACACCACACATAGTTGATCCGGCTGCGATGAGGGCATATACACCAGGAGTAATACACGACGTCCCATCAGCGTGAGCCGCACAGTTGCCAAAAATTGGATTGGTGGGGAATCGAAGAACAAGCCATTGCATAAAGTGTCCTACTATGCGACCAAGAAAACCGCCTACAACCATGGAAGGTACATAAATACCAGCTGGGACTTTCTGTTGGAGAGTTAATTGAATTGCCCTGTTTTGAGGGTTGGGAGAGTCGGGTATTCAGTGATATTGCCACGGGCTGACTTACAATTCCAAAAGTGATGATTGTCAAAATGCCTTTAATGAAGAATGCGATACTGAGACTTAGAATTATGGGCCAAATGTCATCAATATCTCTTGGGCAAAGTCCCATTTCATCAGGTTTGTTAATATCACACGGACTCGAGAGGTTGAATAACAATTTCGCCACAGGAAGCTTGGTGTAAGGATTCCACCAACTGACAAGACCGGTGAGTAAAGCGACAAGCATAACCTCAAGGAGTGGCCGCTTTTTGACGACTGATATCTTTCGGAAAGATTTGGCCCAAGCTCGAGATGCTTTGATGAAAATGGCTCCAACTGCGCCCCCAAGTACACCAGTTAAAGCAAATCCAACAAGTTCAAAAAATTCCCAGTCCTTCAAATAACGAACTTCAAAGATAACGATTTTGTTGGTGCCATAAGGATTCAAGAATTTGAGTGACAGAGCCGCAGTGATACAGCAAAAGAATGTCCTAAACAGAGTTTTGGCAGGGAAAAAATACGCGACTTCTTCCAACGAGAACAAAACACCGCCTAGAGGAGCTCCGAAAGCAACTGCAACACCGGCCGCGGCAGCAGCCGACAATACCTCTCTGCGTTTCCCATCGTTCCGGTCGTATTTGGAGAACAGTCGGCAGGCGATGTTACCCACGCAAGTTGCAATATGCACAAAGGGGCCCTCTTTTCCTAAGCTTAGACCTGAAGCCACACTTAGAATCAATGCAGCAGTCTTAATCACCAATGTTCTCACGCCCAAAAATCCGTGCAAAACGAAACCACTGAGAATAACTCGAACTTCAGCAACACCACTTCCCGCGGCTGAGTAGTAGACCATGTCCCCCTTGTAAGAGCCCTCTGCATTGGATTTGGGACTGGCAGGACCATCGTCTTGTTCCTGTGGCGCCCGGGGATCTGCAGCCAGATTTTCATCGAGCGTACTTATGTGATATGTTGAGGGTACGATAGTCTTGGTCGTCAAAGTCATCAAGCAAGAGACAGTCGCAAACGTCACCACCAAAATTACGAAGATAACAAATTCCACAATGTCTTCGGAGACGTGGGGTATTTGAACATAAGTTGACCACGATTTCCAGGCGTCGCATCGACCTCCGTCAGGGCAGCAGTGCTATTCTTCTTGTTAGTCAGGTACCACATACTAAGAGGTGACCCGAATTTGATTTTTGTATATGATACTGGCATTCTGTATGGGGTTGGAGAACTCTGGTTGGGATTGCCCAAAAGAAGGAGCATGGTTCATGGAGGAAGCATTTGAGTATTCAGGGTTCGAGTCTGAATACAATATAGGCTTCTTAATTGAAAGAAGTGTAGAATCTGCAAGTCCAGTCCCAAAAACATGAAAGAAACCTGCCATATACATACCTTTTCGCTAATGAGAAATCCATCCGAGCAATAACCATCTTTCCAGTCAAAAAATGGAGACTCGGATACATCGACAAAATATGCCAGAAGTGCGGTGAGACAGCCAACCAAAGCACTCAGTATCCAGCCTTGTATACCGTCGATCGAAGCCAGTATTTTCCCACGAATATCCGTCCGGCTTCGCAGAGCCTTTACTCGATATGCATCGGCAATACTGTCGTGCACCCAATCGGTTGAGGTGAACTGATCGTACCAAACTCGCTCGTCGGTATACAAGTTGCTTTTTGATTCAGACATCGAGTCGTGGGTAGACAAGGCGCCCACCAACCGCGCTCCCCAAGACGAGGCACGACTGTGGTTTCTTGCAGCCCGAAGACTTCCTGGGAAATGAAAGATCAGTTCAGAGATACATGGTCGATTTGTAGAGTGGGATAGCTAGTACCATTAACACTCGCATGGCGGGAAAGACGAGGCCTTCCATTGCCATTATTGGCATCCTGCAGCCGAATCCTGGATCGACCAGCACCGTGGGAGAGACCGCCTCCCAGCAGCGGAGTTCGCTCATCGTGGGTGCTCACGGCACTCTGAGTTCGTGAGAATCGTGGAGACGCGAGGGGCGATGTATCGGCCGAGGGAGCTGCGTTATTCGGCGTCATGGTGAGGTCGGTCCATGTTGGAGTTCTCCTGCGGGAGGAAGACATTAGGATGATATAGAGGGAGTTCCACGCGGAAGTGATATCCGTCGGGGAGGTTGCATATGTTGTGTAAGCTGCGGACCGTGGTGGTGTTGGGGGTAGAGGTAGAGGTAGAGGTAGAGGTAGACTTGGTATGGACTTGGTATCGGTATCAGGTCGGTAGGTATCTACCTAGGTATTTCCTGGGGCAGTGGGGGGGAAGGGTTGAGAAACACAATACTCGTACGCCGCGCGGCACTGCCCAACGACGACAACACCGCCTTGAGTGATGTGAGACGCAGACCTGGGACCCGACTTGAGAATCATGGTGAGAGAATTTCCATGCACCACCACCTTCGTGCCCTGTCGCGGGGGCGAAATGTCGCTATTCAGAGACAGGCGTGACCATCATTCACAGGTCTCGTGCAACGACTGGCTCAAAGGCTGAATGTGATCATTTTGGAGGTTCGAGGTTCCCGTTCCAGTTCCTAGATCTCTGGTCTCCACACCCATGGGCCTATCATCGTTGCGCTACGTGATATGTCTGCTCCGTATATCAGACATCGACTGCAGGGTAGGCAGTAGTAGAAGGTATCACGAGAGACCCGGGAGCAGTTGGTGCGAGCAAAGATTATCTGGTACTGTACAAGTAGCTACCAGTACTTGTACACCTAGTACTAACCTAGGCTAGGTGCTGTACTTTTCTAGCATGTGAGCACCGCATTGCGTCAATTATGTACATGAAGTCCGAGTACGGGGAGACGGGCAACCATGAGTATAAAATTCAGGGTCCTTGGGTGGCTTGCGGGCTGCACTTACTGACTGTACGAGTACTCGAGTACTGCTCTCTACCCCGCTACTCGTACGTACCAATAGGCACTGCTCTTCAAACGACCCAACTTCAAGCCAGAAGTACTACAGTACCGTGGTACTCGTCGGGTTCATAAGTCTGAATCACCTAACGCCGAAATCGTTTCTACTACTACCTAAAATTTCTACAACCCTCAATATTAATTATACTTACGTACCTAAAACAAGCACCTAGTAGTTGTTAGAGGATGCGTATATAGTAGCTTTAGTTACATTTAGGAGTTGTATTCTATAAATTTTAGTTGTAGAAGCAACATCGGCGTTAGGTGATTCAGACTTATGAACCCGACGAGTAGTTAGGGAATTGCTCCGGAAACAAGCATTTTCCAATGCAACCAATTCTGGCTGCCGTATATATTCTTCCATGTCATTGAACGAATCACTATACCCGTCGTCTCTCAAGTGGAATTTCCGCTGCCTTGTGGGAATTGTCTCATCACTCAGCTGCGTATTGTAAATAAAAGCCTCACACCCTAAGGTTCTTTACGATGGGCGTCATGTGGCAGGAAATTCTCTCTTAAGCTGGAGTAGGTATTTTTCTGTACCATAATATACTTTAGTGAGTCTTCTAACAAACTCTTAAAGCTATCATAACATTAACTTATTTAAGAAGAGGCAAGTTCAATTATTCAAGAACCAACCAAATTGCCTGGAAGCAATGGAGTAACAAAAGTGCTACTACTGTACCTCTGTTGGGTGTCAATCGAGAGTAGTACTCGGCTACCAGCACAGCACCACGCTAGACATATATTAACTTATTATTAACAGTGGAAAGAGATAGGAGAAGTCAGGACAGACGGTCGATCGGATCTAAGACGGATTTAACATATGCCCCGTTTTCAGCGGAATCATCGAACCAGAGAATCGCGTTTGGCCAATATGTATTATGCTTGTTTACATGTGATTTACGTACATGGTGTGATTCTTAGCTGTCAACCTTCTTTACTCGTCTCGGAGTCGTCTAAGAATAAAAAGCTTATTTTCGAAAGCATTCACAACCTGCCGAGCTCTAGGCAAGCAAACTAGGCTGGTAGTAGTAGGTCACTGATGATTGGATATGCATAGGTAAATTACTTACCGAGAGATTACAGTATCACCTTCCACTCGCTGGAATTGCAAGTCCATCGCTACAGTACTTTTGGAGAGCAAGAAGAATATTTATGAGCGTTTTCTTCCTCCAAGGAAAAACAAACGATGCTCTTTTTTCATCAAACACAAATAGTCTACATATGCCACTTAGACTTGCGAATACCGGTACCAGAAATAGCAACAACAACTGCCATCGGGCTGCCGAGACATTACCGGTATCACTCCTTCTGCTAGGGCCTTACCAGATCTACGTAGTTTCGGGTAGGATTGGAGTGGAGTGGAGTGGAGTCCAAAAAGCCGGTCGGGGCCAAGACCAAAAAACTCGCCGATTGAACACTTGAAATCGTTCTCCCATCATCCAGTCAGCATTTAGTGAAACTTCAAATGTGGAACTCAAGCATCCGGGTTGCTTCCAAGATGTCTTCGAGCCGATACCTAGGGACGAACTTGTTGGACCGATGCCAAGTTCATCGTTGGTGAAATTAAGCCTTCCTCCACTTCCCTACGAGAAATCTCGAGAATCAGACGTCCATTCTAGGTAAGTGACTAATACGAAGTACGACATGCCGCTGAATTAGCTACCAACCGGTAAATACAATACCTTGTTGGTTTTGAGGGGTAGAGAAGAGGGGCAGAGCCATCTCGTTGAGTTCTTATCCAATCATTTGACCAAATCTAATCCTTTCAACAAGTGTCCAGGTACAGTTCCACTGATACTCTGCACATTTAGAGTTACTTCGAAGTGGCTCTCCGCTGCCTCGGTTATGACCGCGCTTTTCCAGGGCAATGCATGAGGCTGTTTACTCCATATACATCCCCATATTTTCGCGGAAGTCTGTTTAAGCGGCTATCCACTTCCAACCCAAGATGGTAAGACGGTCATGCCAAGCGAACGCATCTCGCTTGGCGTGAACATGGGGCAGATATGCATTTTAGGAGGATGGAAACGAGATACTTAAGTAGGTAGATGTCTTTCTATTGGGATTTTCTGGCCATCTTGTTTTCAAGACTCCTTCCACTCTTTTTACTCTGGTTCATCGCGGTTGCATCCTTCAATATGCACTCCACCACACTTGGTCGCCTCGTGGCAGCTGCTTCGTTTCTCGACTTGGTATCTGGATCACCACTATCGCCAGTAGCTAGACAAGAGGTCACACCATATGCTGCTACAGTGAACGGAACTTATGCTGGTATTCACAATGAACAATTCAATCAAGACTATTTCCTTGGAATGCCTTTTGCCCAACCTCCAATTGGTCCGCTTCGCTTCAGAAATCCAGCCTCTCTCAACACTTCCTGGTCAGGTATTGCCAATGCCACTCAATTCTCAGCAGCATGCCCACCTCAATCTGGTGACAACGTTTCGGAGGACTGCTTGAGCATCAACGTTTACCGACCAGCCGGTTATGAACAAGGGGCCAACCTACCAATTGGCCTCTGGATTTATGGCGGTGGTCACGTCTTTGGATCCAACTCGGATCCTTTATACAACATGTCCTACATGATCCAAGAAGCAGTTAATGTAGGAAAGCCATTCATTGGAATCAGCATCAACTACCGTTTGCAAGCCTATGGATACATGTATGGATCCGAGGTAGTCAAAGCAGGTGTTGGAAACTTGGGTTACAAGGACCAACACTTGGCTCTGAGATGGGTCCAGGAAAACATTGAAGTTTTCGGTGGAGACCCAACCAAGGTTACCATCTGGGGTGAAAGTGCTGGAGGAATGAGCGTCGGAGCCCTAACGATTGCTCATGGTGGTGTTGACACAGGTCTTTTCCGCGGAGCAATCCTTGAAAGTGCAGGACCTGTCAACCCATTCAAATACACCACTCCACAAGAATGGGATGTCTGGTATGACGCCATTGTTGAAGCTGCTGGCTGTTCTGGATCAGCGGATACACTCGAATGTCTTCGAACTGTGCCTGAGGACCAGTTGAACGCAGTTCTCAACAGCAATGTCACCGCACCAATCACTTCCTTCGGTATGGAAATCGATGGTGATTTCATCCGGGAAAATGCCCGAGAGCAATACGCCGCCGGAAAGTTCGTCAGAGTTCCAATCTTACAAGGACATAACCACGATGAGGGGACTGCCATGACTTACCGAGGAGTCAACACCGACGAGCAATTCTTGACTGCCGTCATGAACCGCGCCCTCAACAACGAGACCGCCATGGAAATCGCAAGACTCTACCCCGACATTCCCGAGGACGGAATTCCCGCCACCTTCCACGGACGACCAGATGCCACCCTTGGTCTGCAATACAAGCGAATCACTGCTGTCATGACCGACTTGATCTGGCACGCACCTCGCCGTCTCCAAGCCAAGATCCTGGATCAGTACAAAGTTCCCAACTGGGGATTCTTATTCAATGTTCTTCCCCCAGGGACCGCCTCTTCGACTGGAGTGACCCACGCCTTGGAGATGCCATATGTGTTCAACAACCTCGCTGTTGGATCTTACGGACCAGTTACCCAGGAAGCACCTCAAGAACACAAGGATATCGCTCGCATCATTTCCAAATACTGGATCAACTTCATCGTTGACGGGGACCCAAACAGCCTTCCACGTAAGTCCTCACTTCCTTCGAACTATTCGCTTTATATACTAACGAGATCACTAGCTGTCAACCGAACCTGGCCACAATGGACTGCTGAGTCTCCACAGCTTATGGAGTTCAACGTTAATAAGACTGAGACCGCTGCACCAATCCCAGATACCTACCGTGCTGAGGGCATTGATTATATCATGGCTAACCTTGGAAATGGGTTTGGACGTAAGAGATAGGTTGTTATGATATGAGCTTGGATGTAGATGAATAATGATTAATTGAGGGAAGGAAAGGAAAAAATATGAAAATAAATTACGTACTACCAACCTTTCGAATGAATATTAACGTGAATTTAAAAGAGACTAGGCTGTTGTACCAACTTATCTGAAGTTGGTTTTACTCATTAACCTAGATTTTTCGGACAACATCTTCATTCGCGGAATCTTCAGATAATCATTATAATATCTTCACCTCGTGACCTCAAGAAGAACCGCCAATCCCAATAACCAACATCCAACACTCCTTAAACTGTCCCCCGCCTCCTCAAACCCACCTACCTCCTACATTCACGTGACAACCCTCCAAAAACCCCCGCCGCCATAACATCTCAAACACTAACTCCCTTCCTCCTCCCCACATCACCCCCCTGTAACAACACCCAAAAAATATGAATATGTCTGCAACAAACCCCTACCCCCAATTTCTCCTCCTGGGCGACTCCCTAATCCAATACTCCTCCCGTCTGCACCCACAAAACGACGCCGAGGGAAAACCAGTGTCACTTACAAATACAAACGCGCGAACCTTTTCCTTTGGCGCGGCACTGGCTGAGAAGACGGAAAGATGTTTTGATGTTGTGAATCGGTTTGTTACCTCCTTAGTTTGTTAGTGTGAGAGTGGGCTGGTGGGGTGGGTTGGTGGGTAGGTGTATGGTAGGTGAAAATGGCTAAGATGTGAATAGTGGTTTTAGTGGGTATAATACTAGTAATATCCTGCGTATATTGGATCGTCTTGTTCCTGTGCCTGAGGTGGCGAGGGTTGAGGTTTTGGTAGGTTCATGTTCTTGGTGTTGTTTTTTTCGGGATAAGATTGGATTGAATATCTCGTTTTTTTTTAATTCATGAAGAGGGAAGGGGGAAGAGGCGAGGATGCTGATGTGATGATATAGCTCCTCCTCCTAGGCGCAAACGACGCATGTCTCCCAACGAGTTCTACAAACCAACACATCCCTCTCGCAGAGTACCGCCAGAATCTCAAAAGAATTATTATACACCCCGCTGTACAGAAACAGAATCCAAGGATCTTACTCGTCACCCCGCCACCTATCCATGAACCGCATCTAGAAGCCGAGGATTTGAAAAAGGGTAATGGGGCACTGACGAGATATCAGAAAGTTACTAAGCAGTATGCTCAAGCTGTCAGAGATGTAGCGTCAGAACTCCATGATAAGAAGGTTATCTTAGTTGATCTTTGGACGGCTATGATGGATGATGTGAAAGCTAAGAGTGAGAGTGAGATTGAGGGGGATGGAGAGAGCTTGTTGGGTGAGTTAAGGCAGGGTCTGAATAAGAGGTTGCATGAGTTGCTGGTTGATGGGTTGCATATGTCTGGTGAGGGATATCGGATCTTTTTTGATGCTGTTATTCGGGCTTTGGGAGGGAAGTGGGGGGAGGAGGGGGTTGATGGAGAGACTTGGATTTTTCCGTGAGTTGTGAGTTGGAAGGTTGGAGGATATGGTGCTAATTGATTGTAGGAAATGGGATGATGCTCCGAGGATGGAGGAGGGGAGTTGAGTTTAGGGAGAGGGTGAGGTTGATAAGTACTTGGTGTTTATGTAAGTTGCAAGTCTAAGAGTTGGATGGGAACGATGCTAATTGTTTGCAGGAAATAGAATGATGTTACGATAGTTGAGTAGAGGAGTTGAATTAGAGAGAGGATGATAGAGTGTAATAGACTGTAGACTTCCTGCTTTGGAATTTTGCATTGCGGGAATGGGGCAGCTGTTTGTTCTCCACGCTCTGTACTAAATCCAAGGGAAAACTCAGATTTTACAAGCTATAGAAAATATAGAATTGTAGATGATAGAGGTGTATGATAGACGCAAATTGAGTCAAAATTACTTGGTACTTACAGTAGTATATAGCTGCTGGTTTGTTCTATTGTCAATAAATGGGTGATGTAATAGACCTATATTATCTATATAACTAAGTCCGATGTCAAATGCCCAAGCAAGTATAGCTACCTAGGTAGCTAAGTTCATGCGTACTTATAGATGTCGTTGTACGCTAGTACCAAAGGAGTGGAGCAAGCTAGGCTCGAAGGAGAGGAGCTAGCTAATAATCATTTACTATTACAAAGCGACAATAGCTTTCCAAAGTTAGAAAAAGATAACTGGTCGTCTATTCTGTCCCTACAGAGAATGTGGTGAGACAAAGTGTTTCTAGAACGAGAAACGAGAAAGAGAATTCCACAAGATGCGAAGAGAAAATTTGAAATAAATAAATGCATGTGAGTTTTCTAGGTGATAGGCTGAATTCTTCTTTTGGAATGAACCTTACCTAAGTAGGTAAGCTCGTGCTAATAAGAACCTATGCAGCCTCGCAGCCTAGCCCAGATTGGTGACGCCAAGGCTAGACGACACTACCCCTGCATTCGGATTGCTGCGCTGCGACTGCGCTGCTAGGAGCATGTACCGAGTACTGGTAGAGCGTTTGATCCAGCATAGCGACATCAATCCCTCAAATCTCACCATTAACAACACTCACAAGATACAACTTCACCTTTCGAGCTCATCCACGCATTCTCACTACACTCCTCCATCGCCCACTCCATCAACAGCGGCATCAGCACCAGATTCGGCCTCACCCTCACCCCGCTCTATTCCAACTCCACCTCACTTTCCCACGCTTCACCTGAACCCCCCGTTGGTTACATTCGTCCACACCATATCTCCCCCTTTTTACCCTCAAATCTACTCGAGCCATCGAGCCCAGACTTAAACGCAAACACATCTTCAACTGCAAAACCCGCACTCGATTTACCCATCTTGCAACGACCTAACGAATTTACGACATCGATCGAGCCACAGTCTTCCACCCTTCGAAACATTCGATTTCTCCTTTTCGTACACATACACGGTACACGCACCAGTATTTCGTATTATTATCGTTCGGAATAACAGTTATCTTCGCGCACACACTTTACCCCCGGGCGGCGACCGGTGCTCGCAGGTCGATGTGGAGGAGGCGGGCACTGTGATTCCTCCAAAGGCCACTGAGAGCATTGTTGAAGTGGTCGCTTGCTGCCGTTTTTCGAATAAGCGCATTTCGTCAAGTTTCTAGTGTGATAGATATTGCAATCATCTTGTCCTGCAGTATTGTTGAAGGCACCCGAAGGAGTCATAAACTTGCAAAGAGTTCCAGGGGTCCACTGCAAACGCAGGACCTGAGGGATACTTTATCTCGTCTTTCTCAGTTCTTCCCTCTGTATAAGTACTGTTTTGGTCTACCGCATACAAACTTGAGAAAGCGGAACCTTTCCCCAGCCTGCAGTTGACTTGGCGGCAAACGAAGTACGGGCATGGATTCACAGTTTACACCTACTCGAGAAGATTTGTACCATGTCCAGATGGACGTTAAACATGTTCAGGCTGTACAGATAAACCACGCAGAAAGATTGCTTAGGCTGGAAAAACGCCAGGCTGATGATGCTGCACTGAAATCTGTCTGGGGAAATGGGTCTCCATTTCCAAGCGTACTGAGCGGAACCCCTCAACAAGGTCAGTGCAGATTGCTTGCTACCCTGAGCGAGTAATGAACTAAGCATATCACAGGTCCCGTCCAACACCATCCCACCGACGTTTTTGATGATTTTGACGATGAGCAAAGTCACAATCTCCTTGGAAGTCTTCAGCTGGAGGCTGAGGAAGAGCCGGTGCGTCGTGGAGCATCGAGAGCGAATAGTGTCCGTTTCGATGTCAGCGCTCTCCAAGGGTCGAATTGGAACGTGGGTTCAAGAAATTCGGGAGACTTTGGTCCTGTTCGTCCAAGCAGTGGTATTGGAAGTCATCCCATGACAGAGCGATCGTTGTCACATAAATCAGATGGCAGACATAGTTCAGCTGGGCATTCTGTACACTCCATGCATTCTGGAAGAAACAGTAGCCTTGGACTTGATACCAACTTCATCATTGGTGGTCAAGACGATGACTCTCCATTAGATACACCTGATCCTCCTCCTGGATTATTCGTCTTGGGTTCCGTACCCTCAATCATTCGATGTTGGCTCACAACTAATTTTTCACACAATGCATTACTCTACGCTGATATCTGCTCTGGTTCTCAAAAGTCTGTTCTCGATTACAGTTTGGTAAAGGAACTTGGACTCACAGAGCAAATCGAAAAGACCTCAGCTGGCCATCACATCAGACTTCCCGTATATCTCCCTGAAGCTGTCATAACTCAGCCAACTTCGAGATCAAACAGTCCTGCTCCGCAACTTCCCACCCTTAGTGCAGATTTCGAAATCGTAGGCCTCAACCAACGTAACACCCCTGAGCGCAAGCAGGGAATTCGTATAATTCTTGGTAGTGATATCCTCCGCGTCCATAACGCGGATATCTTCTTCTCCCAGAATCTCATGACGCTCTATGGCGATGACCGCAGCAAATTATCCGTCCCGTTTGTTAGACCAGAGGACGATAACTTGTTCAAAAACTTGTGCACTTCCAATATTCCCCCGGAGAAGAACGAACTGAAGGCGACCGCAGCCCCTTTCACTCCAGTAGTTACCAAAATCAAAATCGGAGCCACTGAAACTGCTGTTCCTAAGTCTGTCTCACCCGTTAGACAGGAAGTTGTAAAAGCAAAGCAGGCTGACCAAGCCGCCGCGGCCAACTCAGCACAACCCGAATCGCCTTTTACACCTGTGTCAATGTCCGAATCGAGTACCTTGGATCGAGTTACTGGTGCTTCGGAGAATACATCGACTGTCCCTAACCATTCAGGATTAGAAAAATCACAAAACGCTGAACAAACACATGGAGCTGACGGATCATCGCCCGTTGCACCACCAGAGTCTAATCGCCGAGATTCTTCGGTTGGTATCTGGGGATCCTGGCGTCATGGAACCGTCAATGGAGGCGAGACTGGCCGCGAAGCCGAATCCACCAGTGGTTACCAGCGCGCAGCCCGAGGAGGTAGAAGCATGAAAGTCCTCAAGCCGTCGTCAAAGTCGGTCTCTTCGATTGCTGTGCCATCATCGCGATCGGTATCCTCAGCAGCTCGTCCAGGAGCTGCCTACGATACTCCGCCGGCTCCTCGCTCGGCGGTTGAGATGCGCCGGAAGAGTCAGGTTGAGAATCCACCGTTGAAATGGGAGAGTAAACGAACCAGCAGTGAGGAGCATAAGCCTGGTGGTGTGGGAAGGACGGTCGTTGCTAGTATCCCGCGAAACGAGAATCCGGTTGGCGGTGCGAGTGCGTTTTCGTGGATGAAGGCTGCTAGTAAGAAGGCTACTACTACTGCTGAGTAAGTGGGCGCGAGATGGATGGTATCATGTTCACAGTGGAAGTTTTGATCGCGTGGGTTGGGCTGTGTATATCACTGGATGATTTGTTGCGGGGACAGGGAGGTAGTTGGGAGACCTGGAGTTGTTATGAGATGTAGACTTCTTCATCCTCCCTTTGTGGGAGACGTGGAAATCAATCATAAATCTATTGAACATGTTTTCTCTGATACAGTACTTTTTTCCTGGTTGTCTGACTGTTTGACTGTTCCTTGAAGTCGAAGGGTGGGACACCTTTGGATGAGATGATATGTTATTGTAATATCCTAGATTTATACAGATCTACTAGAGAAGGTAGGTTTTCTACTCCACGGTTTTTTTTATTTTTAAAAAAGTCTTCTAGGATACTTATACTCAAGTACCTACCTCTTTCGAGGTTTGGGGTTGATCTTAGACAGATAGGGTTTAGAGGAGTATGTGAAAGAGAGATTAAGAGAGGTTATTTGTGAAAGTTGGAATTCTAGGTAGGTAGATACTCTGTTTTATAGTTTGTGCTTCTATTTTGGAAGGGGGTGTTCGGGTATAGTATATGGTAGATGGTAGATACTAGATGGTGGATAGCGAAAGAAAGGAGATTGATTGAGGGAATATGTAAATAGCTGAGAAATGTATTCTAAGGGGTATTCTAGGGGGTAATACTTTCTCAAAACTAGGAAAAGAAATAAGAGATAGAGAAGAATTATAAATGTCGAGCGTTATTATAGTAAAGGGATTAGAGTTAATCATGGGGAGAGAGGGGGGAGGACAGAGTAGTTTGGAAAAGAGAGATAGATAGAGGGATAAGATTTATAACTTACTAGACGCTAGATAGTAAAGATAAAGTAGATCGATCAGACGAAGGGAACCAACAGAACAGCTGAGAAATCCAGAAGAATAAGCAACCGGAGAAAGAGTCCCTTTTAAGATCGCCGATTTCTCACTTCTGTCTACGGAGTATGTGCAAAGTGATCAACACCCACCCCACGAGGAACATGTCCTTGACATGAAGGAGTCAGGGATCCCTGAGAGCCCTAACTGCAGGTACGCCTTGGGGACATAGCATCTGGCTGGTGAGCGGACCCGAGAACTGGGTTGTGACATCACGGTGTGGTGGGAGTCATTTCTATGGGAGGGGTGACGAGGGATTCTCGCGGTAAGACGGCGTGTGTTAAGGTGTGTTGGGAGGTGACGGGCTGAGCCTCATATACGTATCTCGTACGAAAGTACATGATCACTGCGTGGTGGTGTTATTTTCGAAAAGGGAGATATCATGGGATGGGTTTCTGGGAAGGTGAGAGGTGAAATTGACCCCTGCTCTCTTATCCGTACCCGGAGTTCTCCCAGGAGGGTATCTTGGCCCGTGACTTTTTTTCCATCAACACCAGACTTTTACCTCGACATCTTCACGCGCCTAATCTGTCTCTGTCGTGACCTTCCACACCAGCTGCTCCCCGAAAGCTACTCGTTCTCCTTAATAAATACCAGCAGATTTCTCCCGCCCGTTGGGCCCCTCTCACCATGTCCAAATCCACAATTGCACTCATCGCCGCCGTCAGCGCTGCTACAGGAGCAGGTTTAACAGCAGCCATGATCTCAACACGTTCCGAAACGAAGAAACAATTAGAAACTCCCTCCGTTGCCGTATCAGCAACATCCACCAACGCCGTCCCATCACCAATACCCGCGAGTCTTCCCCAGGCAATACCAATCGGCGCAAAGGGGACATTGGTGATTCCACCCGTTGACCCCGCAGGTCTTTTCCAATATGGGTTCCCGGGTCCTGTAGCGGATCTCGCAACCCGCGCAGCTTTAGTCTCGTCCTACGACCGAAGATTAAGGAATCCCGCGTGGGTAGCTGAACACATCACGCCCGAATCGCTCGCCATTTCCGAAGGCGACCGAAAACACAGCTCCTTCGTCGAAGACCACGACGTACCCGAGAAGTTCCGCGGCAAACTCAAGGATTACTTCCGCTCTGGCTACGATCGAGGACATCAGGTGCCCGCCGCGGACGCGAAATGGAGCCAGGAGGCGATGAACGATACGTTCTTCCTGTCGAATATGTGTCCGCAGGTGGGCGAGGGCTTTAATCGGGATTACTGGGCTCATTTCGAGGATTTCTGTAGACGACTTACGAATAAATATCCTAGTGTGAGGATCGTGACTGGACCTCTATACCTCCCCAAGAGGGACACGACGGATGGCAAATGGCGCGTCTCGTACGAAGTCATTGGCAACCCACCGAACATCGCCGTGCCTACCCATTTCTACAAAGTCATTTTCGCAGAAGACGGAACGAGTACAGGCCAAGTCGCCGTCGGAGCCTTCGTGCTACCCAACGCCGTGATCCCGAATAGTAAACCCATCACGGACTTCGAGGTCCCCGTCGAAGCCGTGGAGCGCGCCAGTGGATTGGAGTTCGCGACGAAACTCCCCGTGCAGAGGAGGAAGAGGCTTTGTGCGGATACGATGTGTGCGTTGATTATCAAGGAGTATGCGGATAAGCAGAAGGCTTTTGCGAAGACGCCTACGCGGTCCAGTCCGAGGAATAATGCGATTGCCAATGTTGCCTAGAGAGTACTCTGGTTGGTTGGGTTGGTCGGTTGGGAGGGATGTAATGTTTTATGTATGTATGTATGGTTTAAACCAGGGAAAAGAGAAGTCAATCAGTCAGTCTTACATTAGATATACAGAGATGGCATAGCTCGCGAGGGCGTAAAGATGTTTTTTTTTCTTCTTTATTTCTCCTTTCTCGCTTCTTTTTTCTGGTTGCTATATATGCTTTTGTTGTTTTGCTACAGTAAGGCATTGTGGTGGATGACAGCATGGAGGAATAGGTAGCATGGATGGAGCATAGCATTAGGTTTGGGCGTTTCTTCACTTTCTACTTTTTGCCCTTCTTTCTTTTCTTAAGGGTCTTATACCATTTTATTATTATAGTATAGTAGTGCCTTCATGTCTCTTTCTCTTTCTTCTACTCTTAGTCAATATATATATAAACCAACTCCTACTAATATAAATATCCAACTATACCCTCTATTATTCAACATTATAACATATCACAATACATCCCACCTACCCTACCCCATCCCACCAAATTCCACAACCTTACCCATTCCATTCCACCCCTCCTTCTCCTCCTCCCAGGGAGTTTCTTTCCCTTTCCCCTTATAGCATTCCGATTTTAATTTATTCTCCATTGTTACCATAGTTTACTAGTAACAGTAACAGTAACACTACTATACATACATAGGTTACATATAACACATTTCCTCGGAAACAGAAAAGAGAAATAGAAAAGGGTAATCTCAGTATAAGAGTAAGAATACATCTCTTTCAGAGATCCGAGATATAGTATAGTACGACCGTACGAGGCAATTAGGAATCAATCTCTGGGTATCGAGGCTCGTTGCTCGAGGATTCTACTAGATTGGAGAAGGGGAGAAGGGGAGAGGAAAGAGGGTTAGGAAAAGAGATGAGGTGAGATATGGTACGTTTGTAAGGAGATAAGGAGATAAGGGAATAGATACGTTGTGCTTGATATATACCTAGGTAAAGACAGGCTTTAAGTAAGGAATATATCTAAATAATATCTATTCGTAGAGCTACTAGAGCATGAATTATAAGGAAAATAGTGATTTCATTTCATTTTTTAGTTTGGTTCGGATGGAGATCACAGGACTAGGATACGTCCTTGAAATGCTTTCTTTCTCTACTACTACTAAACATTCTTTTACTTCGCGTGATCAGATCTGTTATACACCTCAACATCCCATCTCCCATCTCATCAAACAAACACCTCCCAATAGACAAAGAAAAAACTACCTCGCACGAGTATACTTCCCCCTCCTCTGCTCCATCTGCAAACTCTCCTCCTGACTAGGCAACGGCCCCCTCCTCCTCACACTCCCCCCACTACCTCCCTCCTCATTACCCTGCGACACACCAGTCTGGCCACCCATCCCCGGAATCGCACCAGCAAAACCCGGAGGAGGGACTCCCATATTAGGCGGCGGCGGGAAGCCAGGCGGGAGCTGGAAGTTTCCAGGCGGTGGGAGGAGACCCGGTGGGAGCATGCCCGGAGGCGGAGGTGGGAATTGGGGATTCGCGCTGCCGATCGGGGGTGGTGGTGGTGGGGGGAGGCCGGCGTTCTTNACGGCCCCCTCCTCCTCACACTCCCCCCACTACCTCCCTCCTCATTACCCTGCGACACACCAGTCTGGCCACCCATCCCCGGAATCGCACCAGCAAAACCCGGAGGAGGGACTCCCATATTAGGCGGCGGCGGGAAGCCAGGCGGGAGCTGGAAGTTTCCAGGCGGTGGGAGGAGACCCGGTGGGAGCATGCCCGGAGGCGGAGGTGGGAATTGGGGATTCGCGCTGCCGATCGGGGGTGGTGGTGGTGGGGGGAGGCCGGCGTTCTTCATCATCTCTGCGAGACGGGCGAAGTCGGGGGGGTTGCTTGGGTTGAGACCTGGGAGGGGTGGGGGGACGTCGAGGGAGGAGTTGTTGAATGGGGGAGGAGGGAGAGGGCCGCCTACACCTGGGATTTGGATGGCGGATGGGTTTTGAGGAAGTGGGAGGCCTGGAATTCCTGGGAAGGAGGGCGCTTTGGAGGGCATCTTTTGGTCGACTAACCCTTCCATTTCGTCTTCTAGTTCTTGCTCTTCTTCTGCTTGTCTTTGACGGCGGTTACCGCGGCGGTCCCATGTTCCTTGGGCTTCGGCAGCTTCTTCTCCAATGTGGTAGCGGTCGTTGAAGGAATCGGTTTCGCCTGGTCGAGCACGTGTCCAAAAACGAGTGACTCTGTCGTTGGAGCCGGAGGCAAGGATGTGTCCCAGAGGATGCCAATCTAGTGACCAGATGGGAAAGTCATGTGCATATGGGATTTTATGAGCTGGATGGATAGTCTGAGCTGGGGCAGTGGTGGGATCGGGAGAATCGTAAGGAGCGAGAGTTGGGAGGACTCCAGGGGGGTTATTTGGCTCATCAAGGAGGTAATGATGTAGGGCTCCATCACCACCACCGGTGCTTAGGAGAGATGAATGGATTGGATGCCATGTTAAAGTTGAGATTTCCTTCTCGTGGCCTTTGAGTAATAGTATGTCACGCATCATTCGTAGGTCGAATACTCGTGCTGTTTGATCTCGTGCTGAGGTTGCGAGACAATCACCTCGTACTCTTTCGAAGAGTGTTCGGGTGATGGTATTTTTATGGCCACGAAGAATAGTCAACTCCTTATTTCCAGACTCCCTAGGGTCCCATAATTTAATGAGATGGTCCTTGGATCCGGAAACGATCAATCCTTTGGTAGGGTGCCAATCAACAGTCTTGACATCCCATGTATGCGCGTGGATACTTGACTCTTCAACACCGCCAGCAAAATCAAAGATTTTCAAGTGAGCATCATCGGAAGCCGTGACAAATTTGGAGTCAGTCGGACTAAAGGCGATATCTCTTACAGGCTCCGTATGGCCTTGGATTACTTTGACGTTGTTAAAATTAGGTTGCCAGTATTTGATTAGACCATCGTGGTCAGCTGATATCAGCCAGTCGTCACTATGCGAGTAGGCTAACGCTCTGATGGCTACATCATGTGCTTGCATGATGGTTTCAAAGTTGAACCCGGTGCCATTCCACAGTGTAAATTCTCCACTACTGGACGCAGTAAGTAATCTTCGACCTTCTGGTGTCCATCGAACAACATTGACGGGATGTTTGATTTTGTTTAGAGATGAGTGTAGATGTTTTGATGGAATAGAATCGGCTGGATTTGAAAGTCTTGCTAGGGGCGGTAACATCTATTTAAAGTCAACATGCGGCTCTTGAGAGTTGAGTATGATTCAAGCTTACATCAACAATATAACTTGGACTTGGTCGTTCCATCTCGCCTTGATATCCTCCTTTGAATCTCGGTTGACGATTCCGCATCCAATGAACCATAGTAGATCCATAATCAGTAACAGGTCCTAGGAATATGGTGTTAGCGAAGTCTCTATAGATTCTCGTATCCTGAATGTTGCTCTGTCCAAAGGTTGGGAGGCAGGGAATCATCACGTGTCTTTTTGGAAGGCTCGATATGGGTCAAGTTGCAAAGACATTTTTGTATTGGAGAGATTGATATTTTGAAGATATAAACAGGATAGGATGACAATGAAAACTTCAAGACCCATTTTGAGTGGAAACTGCGCGACCGTCCTAGTTGCAACAGCTCCCTTGGAACAAAAATGCACATCACCATTAACACCATGGACATCGAATCGTCGAGTAACAAATGGACCACACTTACGTTTGCCTCTTCCTCGCCCGAAGCCTCCACCTTCATAAGCGCCGCCGCCGCCATCCTGACCTCCAAAGTCGCGCTCGCGCTGTTGAAATGCCATGTTCACGATCGTCTCATTATCCTCCAGTAGTATTGGTCAAAAGGTAGTGTTTTGGTCGGTAATGACCGTATGGGTATGATGTGCACGCGATGATGAGATGTATGAGTTGTATGGAGAGATATGAATTGTCGAGGGTCATCTGGTTCAGATATCTATCACGCTTTGAATCCTTGTTCTTCAAGTTGCGATCGACGCCTGAGGCAGCAGGTAAGGTACTTTTTACCGATATTTAACCATGAACCTCGGCTGAGATAGCTACGGCTCCCTTGCACCTTTCCAGCCAATTTTGTTTCTAAACAACACAACCTAGAAATGAAAGAATTATTCTAGATGTATAGAAAATGAGAAGCTAACTATAGACAATCCTTCGCTGCACCGTGGAAATGTGTTTTGTTCAAGTGAAGTCTCTTGAGTCTATTTGGACCTGCATTACCATTGGAGCTGTCACTTGGAAGCTTTCAGAATAAATGAACCCAATCTAATTACCTTCAAAATCCTCAAAAGAAAAGATATCTTATTCGTCAGAGCGTTTCCCTGAATTCAAAACAAAAACATTTAATAAGTGAATAATAGAAAGAGTACCATTGTTATAGGATAATTGAATCAATTGGTTGAAATTCCGCAACACCAAACCACCAATGGTAGGAATTCTCCTCCGTGGCGTGATAGTCTCGCCACTACCAAGTTCCAATTTACGTTTGAATGGCTGCACCAAGAAGTTTAGTGCTCTCCTTGAATCTATTTTGATGGTCGCTTCCAGCATTGGACCTGAAGATAGCGTCCGTCTCCTCGTCCGCGGTTTCCCGGAGCCAGTCCTCGCCTGTCCTCGCCAGTTCACCAAGTTCTCGACGGGTCCCTCCACATTCATCCTAATCCTTGCATCATTCCTCCATCGCTCCCTCCCTCCGATACAAAACACCACCACCCGATATCCTCTCCTCGTCCCTCTTGAGACATCTCCATCCTTTCCCTTTCCACATTCTTGTTCTCCTGCTTCATGTCTGCGTAACCCGAGCCAAAATGGTGACAACCACCGATTCTGCAAAAGTGACAGGTGCGGACTTTGCTGCCGATGCCTCTGGCTCTGGCACTGGCACCGAGAAGAAATCAGCCACGCCACGTCCCAGACGATCCGGGACTGGAGTATCACATGTCAACGGCTTTTCGTCTGCACCTCAACCCCTCGCCCCAATTCGGGTGCCCTACATGAAAAAGAAATATCGACATGTTGCAGCTCCTCATTTCAAGGCAAGAACGTCTTGTCTAAGCCATGATTCGGATGTCAGCCCAAGTTTTTTGGGCTTTAGGAATCTTATGATAATTGTTCTGGGTACGTGGGGTTTCTGGGCGGTACAAGGAATGGGATGCTAATTTTCTTACAGTGGTGGGCAATTTACGATTGATGATTGAGAATCTCAAAAAGGTACTTTTCAATATTATTCATTTGAGTCTTTTCCAACTACCAGAAATCTTATAGTTGGACCTATCGTTCGGCAAGATTTAGAACAACTATTTTGATTGTTCCGAAACTTTCCCAATGATATTCTCAATCTCAAAGACTTTTTCCAATGGCCAGAATGTCTTGATTTGTTTTGATTTTTTTTCGTTGATTACGATCAGAAACTAATTGGCTTTAGTATGGAGTATTGATTTGTATCCGATGTCATGACTATCGTCAGCAAGACATCCTCCTAGGCCTAGCTCTCTTTCTCTTGGTGCCCTGCCATCTCTTCGTCGCATACGTCGTCGAATTATCTGCAGCGCAACACGCCCGAGCAGTCCTCACAAAAAGCAAGAGACGTAGTGGAACGGCTACACCTGGTGGAAGTTATGTACCATCCGAGGAGGATCTTCGGCAATTCAACTCGACCTGGAAGTTGATAGCTTGGATCCATGGTCTCAACATAACCTTCTCCTTGTTTATTACTTCGGTCGTGGTTTATTTCTTCGTACACCACCCATTGATTGGCACTTTGTGTGAAGTTCATGCTATCATTGTATGGCTAAAGACCTACTCGTACGCTTTCACGAATCGAGACCTTCGTCATGCATTTCTCCATCCTTCCAAGCGAGAGGAGGATGCTCTCCCAGAAATATATAACAAATGTCCCTATCCACAGAACATAACCCTCGGCAATCTCACCTATTTCTGGTGGGCCCCTACACTGGTCTACCAACCAGTCTACCCCAGAACAGCAAACATTCGCTGGGTATTTGTTGCCAAACGTATGGCTGAAGTATTTGGACTGAATGTCTTCATGTGGATTGCCAGCGCCCAATACGCAGCACCTGTCTTGCGGAATTCCTTGGACCATATGGCATCCCTGGACCTTCCATCCATTCTTGAACGACTTATGAAGCTGTCTACAATTAGTCTGGTCATTTGGCTAGCTGGTTTCTTCGCCCTATTCCAGTCTTTCCTCAACGCATTAGCCGAAGTAATGCGTTTTGGCGACCGAGAATTCTACACTGATTGGTGGAATAGTCCCAGTGTAGGAGCCTACTGGCGAACCTGGAACAAACCCGTTTATCAATTCATGAAGAGACATGTCTTTTCCCCTCTGATCGGTCGCGGATGGAGCGCACATCACGCGAGTATTGCTGTCTTTGTCTTTTCGGGAATTCTACATGAGCTGGCGGTGGGGGTCCCGACTCACAACCTCATTCTTGTGGCCTTTGTAGGTATGGTCGCTCAACTGCCATTGATCGCTATCACAGCACCGCTCGAGAAGATGCAGGGTGTCAATGGAAAAATAATCGGGAACTGTATATTTTGGGTATCATTTACACTCATCGGGCAACCTCTTGGCGCGCTTCTCTATTTCTTCGCATGGCAGGCCAAATATGGTAGTGTCAGTCAGCAGGCTGTCAAACACTAGCTTCCTATAGACTTCTGGACTTCCTTATCCAACCAAATCTACCACCTTTTTAACTCTAGATGTCGGTTCTTCAATCGTGATTCGTGACTTCATCTGTCGTTTTCTGCTCTTAGCTCTGCCATCAAATCACCCTTATCCCTCTTTTTGGCATCCTCTGCTAATCTTTTAATTACGAATGTTGAAATCTCCTTCACTCTCGCCAGGGCAACTTGAACACAGCCCAAGAATGCCACTGCATCCACGGATATACCACCCAACTTGGCGATCTGACACAGCTCCCCATCCTTATTGATCCCAATCGTCGCCGACCCCTCCCTCAACTGCTCCTCCAAAAGCGTCGAATCCAGCAGAATAACCGTCTCCCCTTCCTCGACCGTACTCGGGTAAAAACTAAACGTCACACAGTACGGGAAATGCAACAAGCTCAACGGCACCGGATCCCTCTCCTCCAGCGTATACACCGTCACATTCTCCCCTTCCGAGCTCGTATCCGGTTTCCTGAAGTGCTGCAGTGCGGCTAGGACGCTGATACAGGATGCATCGATGAGGTTCCCGTCGTGGGAGAGGATGTGGACGTCTGCCCGGACAGACCAGACTTTGTGCCCGGCTATGAGGCAGAGGGATTCGGTATCTAGGGCTTGCGAACGTCGGAGATTCTTCTCGAGGATTCGGGAGAGGAGGATTTCGGGGTCGGAAGGCCGGGAGGTTTCGTAGTGTGGGGAGGTCATGGGGGAGAGCTCGGTGGTTATGGTGAAGAGGCCGTCGAAGGGTTTGTCCGGATAGGGGGTTGTTACTTCGGCGGAGATGTTGGTGTGGATTCTGTTGATGGGGGGTTGGGTTAGTCTTTTGGTTTGTGGGTTGGGGTGGGGTATGGGGAGGTGATGGGGTTGAGGTGTGGTTTGGGTTGGAGGTTGATGGAAGTTGGGAATTGTAGATAGCATTTGTATCTCCATCATAGATGTTCATGGAACTCTTATGAATATAGAAGCTCAATAGATAGAGACTTGAATACTCTTCAAGTTCGCGCAACAAATCCATAGCAAATTCCACATACCTAGTCTTCCCTAATCTCACATCTGCGACGCCGAATTCATCTCCAAACGATAACTCCAAATCGCGGAATTGGTCAAAGGCGCGGCCATCCAGACGGAGGTTTTCAGCGAGAGCCTTTTCGAAGAACTGTCTCTCGTTCACCGAGGGCTCGACTTCTCGCGGCATGGTGGATGGGCGTGTGGATTGGTGGTTGTTGACATGGGGGTTTGGAGCTTGAGGTGGGATATTTTTGAAGGGAATGATTCTGCCGCTTTTGCGGTGAAGGGAGCTTACTGTTTGGGCTTAGCGTGGGTTTGGTTCCCCTTCATGGGATTTATCTGGAGCTGCTGCCTCATCATTTATTTGACGGACAACGTATGACGAAGAGTATTACGATTTACAACTTTACTTTCTATCGCAATCATGACGACCGGTATGCGCGCAAATCTCTATATTATAGGTACAAGAATGCTAACGGATTTAAAGCACATAGACCAACCTTCGATCCAGCTCGTGGAAAAGAAGCCCAGCGCGGTCCAGCATACCACCAACGTCTCCTACCCGCACACACCCAACTCAAAGTCCGTAAGCCAGGACAAGGAGGAGATGCAGATCATCAAGTTCGCGATTTGCGAGCCGAGTTATTGAAAGCTGAGGCTGCGCATTTCGCAAAGGTTAAAGGGGGGCCTGCGCCAGCTCTGCCAGAAACCGATGGAGAGGATGCGGTGATGGGTGGGACGAAGAGGCAGCTTGAGGATGGGGATGCGGAGGATATTGATGCGAAGAGGAGAAGAGTGTTAGAGGAAACGAGGGATATAGATGCGGATAGTGAGGAGGATGAGGAGGATAGTAGTGATGATGACAGTGACGATAATGAAGACGAAACTGCGGAGCTACAAAGGGAATTGGAGAAAATCAAACGGGAAAGGGCGGAGAAGAGGGAGCAAGAGGTAAGTCTAAAGCCTCACGCTTGCGTTTATAGCTTTACCTGGACTCCAGGAACTA
Source organism: Hymenoscyphus albidus (assembly GCA_911693285.1). Lineage (NCBI taxonomy): Eukaryota > Fungi > Ascomycota > Leotiomycetes > Helotiales > Helotiaceae > Hymenoscyphus > Hymenoscyphus albidus. The sequence continues at coordinate 8,865 of CAJVRM010000366.1, read as the reverse complement.
ACAGACATGCAGGAACGAGAGAAAGCTGCGGCGGAAGAAGCTGAACGAGAACATGATATCGCTCTCGGCAATCCTCTCCTAAACCCGAAATCCGATTTCAATGTCAAGCGGAGATGGGACGATGATGTGATTTTCAAGAACCAGGCCCGTGGGACGGAGGACAAGGGAAAGAAGAAGGAATTCGTTAATGATCTTCTTCGATCGGACTTTCACAAGAGATTCATGAGGTCGGTTTCAGAAAACTTTCATGGCATATAAATTGGGGCTAACTTGTGTTACAGTAAATACGTGAGATGACGAGGCATCGGCGAGCTCTGTACCTTTGTACTTTTAGTGGCGTTGCGTTGGGGTCGATAAATCCTTGGGGGTTTCCTGCATGAAGCTGGTTCTCTTCTCGAATTGATGGATAGAACAGGCCTAGACCTTCATATAGTAATAACTCTCGGAAGAAGGGTTTGGAATATCCGCATGCTTCGTGACTGAGCCATACACATGAGGAATTCAATAGAACGTGGACAGATCAAACTTCATCCCAAACCGTGTTGATTTAAATTCATATATTTGAGGTACGTAGAGAACCCAGGCAAGCTGTCCAAGTGTGGAGTGGCATATATTTTCGTCCAATCGTGGAATTTTGATAGGAACTTCTGCCAAGATTTCCAGCCTGTCAAGGATCTGATGGAACAAAAAAACCGGGGTTGCCGATCATGACGCTCCCCTGCACAGCGTGGCTAGCGTGGATGGATTTCTTGGTTTCCTCTCAGAGTTACCCCACCTCAGCTCTGCGTTCATCAACGTTACCAGAACCAGCGATGGGACAGTGTTTTCTTTTCGCCTCTCACATCAGGTCACCCCGCATTTTAAGCTCTTTCGCTGTCAATGGAGGAATATTCTCCCTTACAAGCTTTTATGGAAAGTCAAATTCAGCTCTGAGAATGAACTTTTGCATCATTTGAATCCTGTCTTAAGTCTGCTCATCTTATCATTCTTGAAGCGTTTCTTCCTCGAGTTTTTTGTTTTGTTTTGAGAGATGCTTCTTGTATTGAGGCATTTAGAAGCTGCGGGGTACTTCCTGTGGCTTGAGGGCTTCTATATCGTCCCGACATGGTGGACGGTGAACTAGCGTTTGCCAAACTACCTATGGAGATCACGACAAGCTGAAGAGTGCCTTAGCTTAGATATTCCTGATAAACGGAAGTTGACGCTCGCACAATTTGTTACCCCGCTCAAGCCTCACGGGTACCTGTACCTGTATTACTATTACCTGATTTTAACTGTGCCTTGCTGTCTCGTAGTGAAGCAGTGTGAGGGTGAGGGTGCAGCAAGTGCGTTGTACAACTTGTGCAGCAAGGCAAGCACCGATCGTGGTGGGACGGTGGTATAAACATGCTATTTCTGTACCACCAATATATTGTTCCTCGTAAAAATGACGCCTCTGGATGTTGGAGAGGACGAGTTGCAGCGCAAGGAACAGAGTTGGATGACGCAACTTTTTATTTTACCAGATTTGAGTAACCCCTGCTGGGTAGGGTAGACGCGAGAGAGCTGGGCTGGCTCGGCTGGAAGATGCATGGCGGGGTCTGGTGGGGGGGTTCACATACCCACGGAAGCCTGCCACCATCGTCACTAATTGAGGACCAATGAAAGAGAGCATTTCAAACTTTGTCTTTCGGCTCTGTGTTTGTATGTCCTGTCTTGCTTGATATATAAGACTCCCTTCCCGTCTCTATTCAGTGTTTCTCTCATCAACAACTCGACTCACACTCTTCCTATCAATCACTTTTCAATACTTCCATATCAACTCAACCTTCAAGTTAGAAACTAACAACCTTCATCATGTCTAACTACAACGATAACAACACCGTAAGTTCATTTAATTTAAAACTAATTCTATTGTTCTTGGTTCTGACAGACTTTCTCCCAGAGCTCCTATGGCGATAATGACAACTACGGCGTAAGCTTTCACCTCTAAGTTCAGCCATTGCTGTTCTAGAGTCAAGTCCTTTGATACTAATTCTTCTTGTTTCCAGTCTGGTCGTACAGGTGGTAGCAACACCTATGGTGTAAGACATCCCTCGGTTTATCATCTTCCATGGACAGCCATTGCTGTCTATCAGACTTTCTTAATAAACATCTCTATATCTTATTAATATTCACAAAGCTCTAAAGGAAAAAGCTAACGTATCTCAGTCTGGTAACACCGGATCTGATTCCTACGGATCATCCAACCGCACCGGTGGTGGATTCGGCAACGACTCCTCAGACACCTACGGTTCATCCAATACCAACACCGGTTCAGACACCTACGGCTCTGGTCGCACGGGGGGATCCGGCCTAGGAAACACAGGCTCAGATACCTACGGTTCATCCAACACCAACACCGGCTCCGACAACTACGGTTCCTCCGGCCGTACAGGCGGTTCAGGACTCGGCGACGATTCCAACACCTACGGAAGCTCCAACACCAAATCCTCATCCGGCTACGGAAACGAGTCTTCAGACACCTATGGATCAGGCCGAACGGGCGGTTCAGATACCTACGGTTCATCCAACACGAAATCTTCTTCTGGATATGGAAATGATTCTTCTGATACCTACGGATCTTCAAACACAAAATCTTCATCTGGATACGGAAATGATTCTTCTGATACCTACGGCTCAACTGGCCGCACCGGCGGCTCAGGAATAGGCACCGACACCTCAGACACCTACGGATCCCGCACAGGAGGAACCGATACCTACGGCTCCTCAACCACCAAATCCTCCTCTGGCTACGGAAACGACTCCTCCGATACCTACGGCTCTGGCCGCACCGGCGGATCAGACACTTACGGTTCATCCAACACCAACACCACCTCAGACTCATATGGCTCCGGGCGCCAAAACGATTCTTCGAACCCATACGGCACGTCGAACACCGAGGCCTCGACGACGGCTGGTGGTGCCGGGTATGGAAATAAGACTTCGTCGCATGAGGGGAAGGGGGATAGTACCATGGGGAAGATTATGGAGAAGGCGGGGAGTTTGTTGAAGAGTGAGGGGATGCAGGAGAAGGGGCAGCAGAAGAGGGCTGGGGCTGGGAATGAGGAGTATGGTAGTTCGGGGAGGAATGATGATTATTAGATTGGGGGTGAGGGTGTGATGGGTTGATTTGTTGTGGTTGGGGGGGGGAGGGGGATTTGGGATTTGTTTAATGATGATGGGATCGGCAGTTTTCGGGGATTAGGAAAGTTTTGGCTTAATTGAATGTTCCTTTTTTTTTTTGTCTTTTGTTTGTGCCTAACTTTTGAATCTTATGACTTTTGTACGTGAGGGCTTTTGTGGTGATGAAATGTTTGGTGGGAATTTCTTTTGCGGTTAATTAGGTGCGTGTATGCATACTTTCTTCTCGCTTCCTCTCCCCCTCCCACCGTAGTCTTTGTGCATACGAGTACGTTGGATCGTCATACTCGTAGTATCACATTATCCCTTGTCAGTCTTACGCTGTCTACTTCCTACTTTGTACTAAACGAAATGTCTGCCTGTATACTTGGAATGAGATGCCTTGAAATCTCCTCGTCTATGAACGATGCCAAGAATATCGAACGAGTCATCCGAACATCAGCTTTTGTTTCGAAAACATACTATATTTGATGAAACGTAGGGAAGAAGACGTTTCTTTATTAGGGCCTGTTTGGCTCGGCGTGATTCTAAATACAGATTCAGGGTCTACTATATAAAATTAGAGTTTAGTACTCTATACGAGTTACGAGTTACGAGTTTATAAAATGTTTGGCTCGTTCATTAGGGTGATTTCGCCAGCGGTTTTTAGTGATAGTATTATAGTAGTTTATTATGGTATGGACAATTAGGTTCATTATTTATTAACAGGTTTGGCAGGCGAATTTTAGTAACGGGTTAGTATCGGATAAAGAGCACATAGGGACGGTTTCTAATGCAAATACAAATACAAGGAGTCTATTTTCAACGCTCGGCAGATGGATGTGAGAGGCCAGACCTTGAACAGCTCAAAGGTGTGGTTTCGAATATTGAATTAAGAAGTGCGTGAAGACTACATACATGCGAGCTCTTCCTCTATATATAGAGAGAGGAAGAGCTTCCTGAATATTCCAAGAAACTTGCAAGAAACTTGAATGACGAATACATGATGTCAGAAGAACAAAACAAGAAAGTGTGGAATGGTGGAAACCTGTTTGGCGGTGGGGTAATGGCCAGTGCTCAGCGGGGACTTTGGTCAGTGCTTAGCGAGGGCATGGCCCGAGCCTCCATCATGGGTTCCAACCCTCACAATGGAACCATATTCCATGGAATTCCAGGTGGAATGTTCTACATGGAATACTTCCGTAGCACCTATAAAATAGAATAGAATCCTTCTATCGATTGGTCTCTGGAATTCTAGGAGTTCTACGGAATTCTAGAGGCTTGTTCTAACTAATTAAAACGTAAGGTTTAGGATAGTTCTAAGTGAATAGGATCGATGTAGTTATTATATATATATTCGAGTAAATAGGAATACTAGTACCTAAATAGATTACTTCGCAATTAGCTACTCGGTATTGCTCCGTACACTCTAGAGTAGAAGGGGGAAGGGGGCTTTATATAACATGTCCTGGATACGCTAGTCTAAGTCAACCTTAAATGCGAGCTTCCTATTAGCCCACCGGAGCTGATAGGGTCATGTGACAGATTCCATCTAGAAATTCCACATATTCTATAGAATATATGCCTCTGAAATGGAATTATTCCAGAGAGGGGGTCTGGAATGGAAAGGAATTGCGTTATCTATTTTGAACACGAAGGCTTCACTAGGTCCAATTAAGGACTGAAAAGTAGGATAACTTGTGAATTAACTTTTGTTGGTACTAACAATACTTGAGCCTCTTCGAACCACGCTTGTTAGTCTCAGGATATTTGCACTGATATTACACGCAACTCGTCTACTTTTTAGTATAAACCTAACTTCTAAACTCTCACTAAAACCCGCTGGCAAAATCACCCTATTACATAAACAGAAACTAGTACTCCGAATACTATAATCTGGCTTTATTCGGAAATGTCCTATACAAGTCTACGATATTACATTTTGCTATATCGTAATACCTAAATCCATAGCTCGCTTATTCTACCTAGCGTAAACACTACCACTTTATTCACTTCATCCACCACTATAAATATATACTTATATATTCATATACCTATTATGAAATCCCTTATTTAAAGAACATATTATAAGTAGTGTTATTATACCTTTAATATATTATATTCGTGGCTATATAGTATAATACTATTTAAGGACCGGCGATTACACGTCTAAGTATACAAATAATTTCATCTAAACAGTATTTAGATTATAAATAATCTAAAGTTATATTCGATAAGTGATTAGAGTTTTCGTAGGCTTTGTAAATCCCGGGGTACGTATCCGAATATCGTAACTCCCCTCTGGGAACTCGGTAGTAGAGATTCTCGTATACGTACGAAAATTTCGTACATAGGCCCAATTAGGTAGTTAAAAGTAGAGATCTAAGTACTATAAAGTCGACGTCTCTACTTTTCGGATTTTATACTTTATAATCCCCTACTAAGCGAAGATTAGTAATAAAGGATTAGTAATTAATCTACTTTTATTTATTACTTTTATAAATATAAAGTCTCCTTCTATCTCTTTACTCTAATTACTATACTTACAAAAGTATAAATAAAGTAAGTATAACAAAGAACTTAAATACTAAAGAATCTATAATTTATATAAAGACTCTATAAATAAATAAAGTATAATAGTCTTTGTATCTAAACTAACTACTATTCTTTAAAAGAAAATGACATCCTTCCCTTTATATTCTAACCTTTAACTATAAAATACTACCTTCTAGGACCTTAAGTGTGACGGTTATGGTCACGAGGGCTGGATGTCACATGCTCGCTTAGCGAGGCGCTAGCGCGCACGACCTGTATTTAGTTCCCAGCTCTCTCGAGCTCTCCTTCTTTCCTCGTCTTTTGTCCTAAGAATAGAGTGTTAATTGTTCTGAGTTCTACCTGAAGCACGTCTGTCACATTACAAAAGACCCTTAGTTGAGGCTAAGTATCCCAGGTCTAAGTTCACGTTCACGTCCAAGTTCAGGTCCACGATCTTACGTCTCAATTCTCACGATTTCTACCACTTTCTTGTGCGCAAGAACCCTACACTTTACAACACGACGAAACCTCTTCTTTTTTCGACTTCTCTACAATGGATGCCCTTCAAGTTCAGTCCGCCATCGCTGAGTTGCAAGCTGAAGTCCAGCGACAGCGCGACGAGATTCACTTACTCCGGTCAAGAACATCCGCAAAGCCTAAACCTTCCCTCCCAGACCCTGACAAATTCACTGGCCAGGCTCATAAATTCGACACCTGGCTTCCCTCAATCAAAGCAAAGCTACGAGTCGACGGTACAGCTATTGGAGACGCTATTGCGCAGTTCTACTACGTCTACCTCAACCTTGACTCCCACGTCCAAGCCATGGTCCTTCCACAGCTCTCTCAAGCAGAAGACACCCAAAGCTGGGACTACCAAACAATCCTCGAACAGCTCGCGCGCGTGTACGACAATCCAAACAAGGTACAGGAGGCGGAAGACAAGCTATTTGCCCTCAAGCAAGGTGCTGACTCAGTCCCTACATATATCGCCAAGTTTGAGCGTGTCCTTTACGAAGCAAGAGGTCAGGACTGGCCAGATGTCAACAAAATTTCCACCTTTAGGAATGGCCTTAATTCTACTCTTCGCGGACGACTTTCTCAACAACTCAACCTACCTCGCGATTATACTACATTCATACGCGTCGTACAACAATTAGCAGGCCGCTTCTCTTCGTCTACACAACCTACACAGTCCTACTCCTCTGGCAACCACCACAGCGAACCAATGGACATAAATGCTTTTAGCATCAATTCCATCGACCCATCCTCTCCTCCACGCGCTCGCTCTATTTCCCCTGAGCGTAGAGATCAATATAGAGCTGAAGGCAGGTGTGTACGATGTGGCTCCTTGGAACACTGGGTCAACGATTGCATACTCCGTCCTTTCTCACCAGGACCACAAGGAAGGAAATCAGCCATAGATTTGGGGGATCTACCAGCTGGGGAGGCATTCCCAAAGCCAGTACGAAAGCAGATTGCAAGACCAGGCAGAGTAGTAATAGCAGCTATGAACGACAATGCTTACGATAGCGCGGAGGTAGATTCGGACGATCCTGACCATCCAGATGCCTGGCAAAAGGGTATTTTTCACAATTAGTTCAGATTTTCAACGCTCGGGGCGAGCTCTTTTTAAAGGGGGGGGTGATGTGACGGTTATGGTCACGAGGGCTGGATGTCACATGCTCGCTTAGCGAGGCGCTAGCGCGCACGACCTGTATTTAGTTCCCAGCTCTCTCGAGCTCTCCTTCTTTCCTCGTCTTTTGTCCTAAGAATAGAGTGTTAATTGTTCTGAGTTCTACCTGAAGCACGTCTGTCACATTAAGGTTCTAGGTTAATTTAAATCCTACTAACAATACTAAAGATAATATCTATATTAATTACTATTATTATACTTAATAGCCCTTTATAGTAATATAAGCTAAAATCTAGATAATACTAAGTATAAACTTTCTTAATAAATACTACTATTTTTATCTTACTCTTATCTAAGTAGTATTAAATAGTATATTTAACTATATAGCTAAAAGAAAGTTCCTCATAATACTTTTATATAACTTAACTATTAACTTATCCTAATTAACTTAATCCTTATTAGTAATATTATTAAGTATTTAGTACTAGAATCTACTACCTAAAATACTGTATTACCAATTAAGTTAATAACTACTATAAGTATATTATATAATATACGTAGGGATCTTGTAAGGCTTTACTACTAGACGTAATTAAGTTAGAATAAAAAGTATAATAATAGCCCTAACCATAAAGATATTAGATACCTAGATAGCGTTCCCCTAACGTATTCGTGTGACGAAACCGGTATCTAACTAACTAAAGGCATCGAGTTCGACTGTTGGTATGCGGGAAAGAAGACAACTATCAGGTCGTGTGTTTACTCAAAGGTAAACTCGTCACTTGTACAAAGTAGTCAAGACAGCAAAGGTACTGAATGCAATGTAAACTAAGTTGAGCACGAAGCTCCTATCTAATGGCAGATGTGCCAGTGTTATATAGAACCTTCGTTCTCCGGATCCCAGAGGATCCCAGGACCCCTTTGGATCCCCAAGGGATCCTTCAGGGTCCAGCACGTGACTATAACCAAGTGAAATCCCTGGATCGCTTAGCTAGTCTAATCGATCCCTATTTGCTATAAGTCTACGGATGTGCTCGACCTGTCAGGACGCCGCCTGGTCTTCACTCTTCACGTGCTAACACGTGATTTGTGACAATTCGCTCCCTATTTCTTATATTTTATATATTAACTCGCTCCTCTATTTAGCTAAGAATCATTAGACAAGTCTTATTTAATTTAACGTGGTTTATCAGCGAGTCGATCATATCACCGAGTCGATCACTTTTCCTTGGCACTACCTCCTCAAACTTCAACACACGTTTTCTTCAACTATTTACCATGGAAATTCAAACTCAAGAAGCGCGAATTACTCTAGCTATCGAGGCTATTCGGTCGTCCAAAAAACTAAGCAAACGCTCTGCGGCAAAGATCTACAATGTACCATATACGACTCTTTCCGACAGAATGGCTGGCCGAACCTACCGCCCAGATTCTCAAGCCAATTGTCATAAGTTGACTGAGTTAGAAGATGAAGTGATTATTCGGTATATACTGGATATGGATTCCAGAGGATTTGCGCCCCGGCTCGCTGGTGTAGAAGATATGGCTAATTTTAT